>PNEQ01063362.1:0-15568 GCA_003012365.1 Medauroidea extradentata
TATTAACCTAACATTTGATTTATAATCAAAAATATGTTGCCTCCAAAGCCTAAACAAACCGCAGTTGAAGTTGATGCTCTGCTGGAAGATATTACATGTTGCAGGAGTTAAGATCTGTGTGTGATGCTTCCTATTAAGCGTAACTTTGATTACCTATACATAGGTTTTCGTTCTCGCAGAAGGTTGGCAACAAGAAGCAAAATCTAGTGAGAGCAAGTCAGGCTAAAGACGACAAAGATATGACTACTATAGCACAGCAATGATGAATCCTTAGACAAACAACCCAATTTAAAGGTGAAAACCAAGTCTATTGGTGACTACCATAGTACACAGACTAAATAAGACCAGAACATTCCAGTGATGACCAATACAATCGATTAACGATAAACACAAACTATAGAGGACTAGTGCCATACAGAAACTATTTTTATATTCTAGTGACAATTAGCATAGACTAGAAACAACCAGCATAATATAGAGACGACTGCAAGAGTCAAATAACGATTAGCTCGGAACAGATATGACTAGCACAGTCTAGATACCACTAGTACAGCCACGGTACATTACACAGTATATTTAGAGACTACAAGCCCTGTGTGTAGCCAAATACAACAGACTACAGACAACCAGTACAAGTTACTGTAAGCAAGCATAGTCTAGTGAAGACTGCAACAATCTAGAGGCCATCATCACAGCCTAGAGACAAACAACACAGACTAGAGATGACTATATCAGTAAACAGGCATCAATAACATACATGTGACATTTAGCACAGTCTAGAGACGACCAGTGTAGTCTAGTACATGTTAGAACAGACTAATAGCGACTACGACAGTTCTGTGACGACAGCTTTATTTAGTATACTTTCGGCTACACAAATAGAGATGTCCAGCACAATCTAGAGACTACTACAATCTGTTGATGAGTACAGCAGTCTAAAGACAACCAGAGCGCTCTTGAGGTGATCAGAAAAGTCTAGTGACAACCATCTCTGAATAATAAAGACCACCACTGTATAATTCAGCCACCAACACAGACTAGAGACAAACAATACACTTAACGAAAGACTGCTATAGTCTAAAGACAACCACAACAGTCTAGTAATGATCAAAACTTATAAGTAACGACTGACATAGTCTGGAAACGGACATTATAGTAGTGTATCAATTACCACAGTCCAGGGACGACTACCACGGTCTAGTGATGACGAAAACAATCTTCAAAAATATTACCACAATCATTGACGACTAGCACAGTTTATTGACGGCTACCAGAGCATGGTGACAATTAACACAGCCTAGTGACAACTACGACAATCAAGTACAACTAACATAGTATTGATACTATCAGCACAATTGCGTGACCACTACTACATTATAGTGACGATTAACGTAGTTTAGGCAAAACATGCATATAGAAGACACAACAAGCACAACATACAATGGGATATGCTTATTTGTAGACGACCACTTACTTCAGGTATGTCTAACGCAGTCTAGTGATGATAAGCAAAATTTAGTGACGACTACCATAGTAAAATAGCTACTAACACAATCTCGCGAAGACTATAATGGATAAAATGCGGCTTCCAGAGTCTAGTGAATAGTAGCACCAAGACACGACTTGCACAGTCTAGAAACGACTACTAAAGTCAAATGAATACTACTATTCACTAACGGCGACTACCACAGCTCGGTAACGTTAACCACAGTCTAGTAACAAATTATAGAGACAAGCAGCACACGCGAGAGATGGCTATTACAGCCTAGTGACAAATACAAAATAATAGAGGAAACCACCAAAATTTAGCGACGACCACAACATTTTAGTAACAGGTATCATAGTCTAGGGACAAACACAACCACTAATAATGACTACTAATGTCAATGGCGACAATACCAGTCAATTAACAACAAACATTGCCTATACAGAGGAAATACACAATTTAGTAACAACCACAAATGTCTACTGACAACCATCACGTTATACTGACCCCCTGCACAGTCTAATGACGAAAAAAGCAATCATGTAACTAGTAAATATTTCTAGTGACGGACAGCACGTTCTAGAAACGACCAGCACAATCTAGATATGACCACCACAATCTAGGTGCAACCAGTATAGTCTAGATACAACCACTATCTAGTAACGCTTAGTAAAGTCGATAAACGACCAACACAGTCTTGATAAACCATGACAGTCTAGACAATAACAGTACAATATAGTGACTAACAACATGTTTATTGATAACGAGCACAGTTTAGTGACAACGAACAGAGTAAAGTGACAAATAACTCTGTCTAGTGACAACCAGCACAGCCTAGGGAATACAATAACATTCTAGTAATGGCAAACACAGTATAGAAAGGACTAGCATGGCCAAGTGATTACATGCAAAATCGAAACACGACCAGCACAGTTTTGAAGCGAGTTTCAAAGTCTACTGACTAGCACCACAGTCGAGTGACGAGCAGTAGCAGTATATAACGAGGAATAGCAAAGTATAGTGTTCAGTAGCAGAGCCTAGTTACTACCAGTGCAATATGGATACGTGCAGCATAGTTTACTGATGACCAGGACATTCCAGTAACAACTATCTCTGTATTGTGGCGAGCAACAAAGTAAACAGATGAACAGAACTGTTTAGTTACATTCAACAAAGTCTAGTGATAAGCAGTACAGTCTATTGAGGACCAATACAGTCTACTGACGAGCGTAAAAGTCTAGTGACGAGCACCTAAGTATACTGATGTGCCGGACAATTAAGTGACTCGTACACAGTACAGCGACGCCCATCATAGTCCTGTGACTAACTGTACATACTAGTGACTAACAGCACAGTCTATTAACGACTAACTAGTATACAGCTACAATAATATCACCACGCGGTCGTCCATACATTTACATTTCCTTCCAGGATGTAAGCTGACATCATTGCAGCCGACTATGTTCAAGACATGAACTTATATCTCCGCTTAGGTGCTTCTTGTCCTAATCACATACCTGTATTCACACAGAAAAGCTCTAACTTTTGTAGAGGAAGACTTTAGTGTGGTCAGACTATTACCTCAGTCATTCGCCTATTCAAATCTTCTCATGCTGTACATCCGGTCCCTACCTAGTATAGTTGACACTTGTGAACACACATCAGATGAGACAGAATTAAGTTGTCAGTATCAATCAATGCATAAAGGAAACGATGAAAATCTTTTTATTTTACACATAATCACATCACAAACAACTACAGTATTTCATGATATACAAAGAACATACATTATCTTACAATCTTATTTTTAATTTTTCCTTTTAAGAAGTTGTTATTCTTTTTATACATAGAAAAAAGGTAAAAATAACTCTTTAAAAGAAATAATGCCTTAAACTGGAGAACATATACAAGAGTACATCTCCTGTACCTTACATTACCATTATACCTTTGAAGTGATTAAAACGACTGTTTTATTGTTTTCTTGGATACGGACAGAACATTTACAACTATGAACTATTTTTTTAACTGAAGTATACAAAATTATGACTTGCGTATAGGATTATCAACTTGGCTATATCACATTACTTCACGCTTAAACAGTTGTTCTCCTGCCATTTATATAGTCAGAGAACTTTGTGCTGTATACTTATATTACATATTATTTCTTTTAGACATTGAACAGTTCTGAGTTGACGCTGACAACACACTAAAATGTCGTGAAATTAATTTAACAATGGTTAAAAATTAAGTTATTTCATCTGACACATCTGCAGATATCTTATTATATTTATAAATCTTACGAAATTGAGACTCTTCTCAATAAATTGTGCTAATATTTGTTTGAAGAAGTCCGTCAATATTTTATGTTATTAATATTGTCACCAGTAAGCCAAACAACAAAATCATTTTGTATTTAGTGTATTCTTACAATATCGTCGCGAAATAGATACTGCCTCAGTATAAATTGTTGTGAGAGCATGTGGCTATAATTATACACTCTTTCATACAGAATGTGGACGAAGCTTCGTACAATCAGCATGGTGTAGGTGGAACTCATGTTCACTCTTAGCGAGCTCTAGTGTCTTACCATAAACTTACGATAGACTCTTCTTCAGAATACATTGCTGTAAGAACTGGTGGCTATCGATATATGTCTTGCTTCTACAGAGTTATGACAAACCTTCGTACAACCAGCATGGTGTTGTTGGAACTCAGGAACATTCGAAGCTATAGTCGTACTATTATATTACAATTGGCTCTGCGTCAGGCTACATTGTTCTAAAAGCAGGACACTATATTTATATGTCTGGTTTCTACTGTGTGAGAACGAAGATAAGTAGATACAGAATGGTGTTGCCTGAACTCAGGCACATTCTGAGGTATCTATACAGTCTTACTAAAGGCTCTGCTTTAGGCTACGTTGTTTTAATAGCAGGTGACTATATTTACATGTCTGAATTCTACTAAGTGGGTATGAAGTTTCGTACAAACAGAATGGTGTTGCTCGAACTCAGGTGTTATTTTAGCCATATCTAGAGGCTTGTTAAAATCTTACAATATATTCTGCCACAGTCTACAATGTTGTGAGAGCAGGATACGTACTTATAGTTCTGGTTCCTACAGAGAGAGAAGGAAGATACGTACAACCAGCATGGTGTTGGTAGAACTGAGGTTGACCCTTAGCTTCCTCTACAACCTTACTATAATACTACAACAGTCTTTCTTAGGCTTCATTGATGTGAGAGCAGGTGACTTTAGTTTTATTTCTTGTTTCTACAGATTGGTAACATAGCTAATTCTGACAAGCATTGCTTTGCCTTAACTCAAGTTAATTTTTAGCTATCTCTGTAGTATAACTATAATATTATAAAAAACGTTGCCAAAGTCTACTTTGTTGAGAGAGCAGATTATTATATTTATATGTCTGGCTCTAGCAGACAGTGACCGAAGCTTCGTACAACCAACATGGTGTTGCTGAAACTCAGGATAATTTTTAGCCTACTCTGGAGTCGTACTATAACATGTAAAACAAGCAGTACCTCAGTCTACATTCCTGTGAGAGCAGATTACTATTGTTATATTTCTTGCTACTACAGAATGTAGACGAAACTTAGTAAAACCTGCATTGTGTTGCTGGAAATAAAATTCAACCTTGGCTACTTCTAGCGTCTTTCTATATTTTCAGACTGGATACTGCCTCATTCTACAATGTTGTGAGAGCAATTGACTATAGTCATATGTCTGGTTCCTACAGGGTGTGGGCGAAGCTATGTACAACTATTATGGTGTTGCTGGAACTAAGTGACATTATTAGCTATCCCTCGAGTCTTACAATAACCTTACATTAGAAAATGCCTCAGTATATATATATATATATATATATATATATATATATATATATATATATATATATATAAAATTGCAAGAGCAGGTGGATATAGATATATGTTTCGTTCCTACAGGACGAGGAAGAAGCTTTGTACAACGAGAATGATGTTGCTGGAAATCAGGCACATTCGTGGCTATCTCTAGAGCTTTACTGTTATCTAACGATATACTCTGCCTCACTCTACATTGCTGAAAAAGCAGGTGATTATATTTATTTGTCTGTTTTTTACAGAGTGAGAAATAATCTTCGTACAAACAGAGTGATGTCGCTGAACCTCTACCTCGGTCTACAATGTTGTGAAAGCAGGTGACTATAGTTACATAACTGGTTCCTACAGAGTGAAGAAGAAGCTACGTATGACCATCATTGTGTTTCAAGAACTCATGTTCACTGTTAGTTATCTCTAGGCCCTATTATAACTATACAATAGACTACCTCATCCTACATTGTTGTGGATGCAGATGACTGTAGTTTAATTTCTTGCTTCTATAGAATGACCGACACCATGTACAAAAAGGATGATGTTGCTGGAACTCAGGTTCATTCATCACTACAATCTTATTGTTGCGAGCCGCGACTGTCTGGCTGGGCGGTGTAGTACGATACTGTGGTGGCGGAGCTAGGACACCACCCTTCCCACCCACTCCTCGGCACCGTGGCTGTCGGGCAGGGCGGCGAAATACAATACAGTGGCGGCAGCCCTAAATGACCTCCTCGGGTTCCGCATGGATTGTATTACTCCATGATAACCACCTGCAACCAGTATCGGGAGACCGAGGGAAAATATCGTGATCTGGAATGATCCTGTTCCCTCTTTATCTCTCGGGGTGGTGCTTGACTGTGAAGCGACATCTTTCCAGGAGGTTGGAGAACAGAGACCTGCCGAGATAATTCGAGAAGTAGGGGTGGGTATATAAGGGGGAGCTGCAGCAGGAGCGGGATAGTTTTTGCTGTCAGGTGCCTGGTATGATCTCAAGTGATAGTGACAGGTATTGGATTGCGACGACTGTTCAAGGGTGTCCAGCGAGTGGGACCGCAGGAAGTCGAAGGAAGAATGTGTTTCTAGGCCAGAAAAGATTCTTCGGTATCATTTCATTGGGTCCACCATTGTGAGTAACTAGTAACCTTTCCATATACAGAGAACTTATGTAGATATATTTTTTTCCTTTATGTAAAGAGAAGTTATTTGTTCTGTTTGACATTTATTGTGTTAAATCTTTATAGACATAGATTTTTTATATATACAGTTGTAAATAAACTAGGTTAGCTTTATTTTCTTTATTTTATCAAAGACCTCCATCCCCAAACGTACCTAGCCCACAACTTGTAACACTGGTATCAGAAGTGGGATGGAGGCAAGTATTTAAAATTTAATTAAATGTTTTAAATGATGTTAAAATTAAGTGTAGATGTTTAGGTATTTAATCAAAGTTGTTAATATTATTAGGTAGGAAATTTTAGGTTATAAGTTTATGCTCACAAGAAAAATGGCTAGTGAGTTAGAGGGTTTGCGAGCACTAATATAGGGACTGAGTAGCCAAATAGCTAACCAAATAAATGGTATAAATAAAAAAATTGAGGGTGTTAATAAGAATGTAGATAGGAAAATAGACAGTGTTAACAAGAATGTAGACAAGACTATAGACAGTGTTAATGAAAATTAAGGCAAGAAAACAGAGAGTGTTGATAGGTAAATTGACAGTGTTAATGAGAATGTAGACAAGAAAATAGACCATGTTAACGAGAATGTAGACAAGAAGATAGAGGGAATTAGTGAGCTAGTGCATACTGAAATAGAGTACGTGGACAGGAAAATTGAAAGTGTTTCTCAAATGGTGGACCTAAATATTGAAAATGTCAGTGAATTGGTGGACAAAAGAATTGTAAATGTCAGTGAATTTGTGGACCATAGAATTGGCAGTGTTAATGAAAATGTCGAAAAGAAAATTGGGAGTGTGAAAGATGACCTGCAGAAAGAAGTGAGTGTCTTAAGGATGGAATGGGAGAAATTTCTAGAGCGACAGGCAGGTGATCAGCCATCGGTGTGTCGGGATAGCAGCTCGACGAAGCTAGAGTTGAGACATCAGAGTAATGACGGGAAGTGCTCTGCGATGTCAGGATCGGCGGTAGGACTACCAAAGAACATTATTACCGCTGAGGTTGCCACGCCTGGGGCTGGAAATGGTATTACACTCAAGACTGCCCCTTATGATGGCCAAACCCCATGGTGTGAATATCAGCACCAATATGAGATTGTTGCAACCCTGAATTGTTGGACAGAAGAGCAACGTGCCTACTACCTGGCAGCGGTGTTGAGGGACCCTGCACTCAGTATGCTCCAATCTTCGCCTGAATGACATCGCCTGGAGTATTATTCTACGTTAGTCTCTGTCCTGGAGCTGCGCTTCGGGGACCGCTATTTACGACATGCCCACCATGCCCAACTTCGAAGCCGTAGCCAGTGACCTGGGGAGTCACTTCAGGAACTTTGGCAAGACATTATGAGACTAGCCCATCTGTCACTTGAGGAGTGTCCAGGGGAGGTGCGAGATGTGCTTGCCATTGGGTTCTTTGTTGATGCCATTGCAGACTTGGAGTTGCGACAAGCAGTACGCCTGGCAGCGCCTCGTACCATGCAAGATGCTCTAGCCCGTGCACTGGAAGTCGAGTCAGCAAGGCAGACGACAGCGAATCGGCGTGTGGTGCGAGCAGCGAAAGTAACATGCGAAGAAGAGGGGAATAGCATCGAGAATACACTGAAGGATATTAAGACAGCAATTAGCGTCATTTCCAGCAGAGTTGGAGCATCAGAACACCACCTGCGACCAGGAAAGCGGCCAGAGTGCTGGGAGTGTGGATGACCTGGACACCTGAGAGCCCAGTGTCGGCAGTATCAGCGAAGAAAGCAAGACCCAGAACCAGGTGAGACCAACTAATTAGTTCAAAATTCGGGAAACATATAAACACCGGTCTTGAGGGGCGAAGGTCGGTGATTGCTGGAGGTAAAGCCCCAAAATTCCTTAGAGTATGTTCAGTGAAACAGGAAGTTGAAGCATTGTTGGTAGAAGGCAGCCTGGATGATGTACCCTGTCAGATGGTTGTAGATACAGGTGCGACCATTACTGTCGTCAGGCCAGATATTATTAGGCCTTTCCCACAGCAATCACATGATCAAAGTACTGGGGTGTGCATGTTAACCACTGTAACTGGTGAGACAACACCAGTGAAAAGGAAGAAGTGTGTGCAACTAAAATTGGGTGAACTAGAGTTAGAACATGAAGTCTACATAGTGGATATTGCAGATGCATGTTTACTGGGACTAGATGTTCTGTGTAAACTAGGATGCTGCATTGACACTCGACTGGGGGTCTTGAAGGTAGGTGAAACAGAGTTGCTACTGATACCACGACCAGAATTAACATCACCAGACAGCTGCCCTGTAGTTTGTTATCAGGTCACTGTGTTGCCGGCTTCTAGTGAAATTGTGATACCAGGGCGCTGTGTAGGACAGTTTGTAAGAAGCCTAGGATTAATCGAGCCCATGGGAAGAAGGAGTGACCTCCCTGATGGAGTACTTGTAGCCAGGACTTTGGTTTCATCAAGATCAAATAATTTCCCTGTTAGAATGATGAACTTGACTGGCAAGGCATTTCGTCTTGAGGAGGGGGCAACGATTGGCTGGTGTAAACAGGTTTCCCAGATAAACACCACTGAGTCTAAGGTCTTAAGGGAGGATCTTGTGAAGGATACTCTGCCAGAAACACTTACAGAACTTCTGAAGAGGACAAAGGAAAACCTGGACTGGAGACAAGAGAATGCTGTTGCAGAACTCTTAATAAAGAATCAAAATGCTTTTTCATGTGGTTCACATGATCATGGTAGAACATCTTTGGCATGTCACCATATTAATACAGGAGACGCCAGAACTATCAAGCAACCCTCTAGACGTCTACCTTTTGCTTCACATGAGGTAGTTGATGACATTCTGAAGGAAATGAAGGATCTGGAAGTGATAGAACCATCAAACCGCCCCTGGTCATCTCCAGTTGTGTTGGTTAAGAAAAAAGATGGCTCAACAAGATTTTGTGTAGATTACCAGCGGCTGAATGATGTGATATGGAAAGTCTCCTACCCACTTCCCCGGGTAGACGACACTCTGGATAGCCTGGCTGGATCCCAGTGGTTCTCAACCTTGGACACGAAAAGCGGTTACTGGCAATGTGAAGTGGCCCCGAAAGATAGAGAGAAGACTGCCTTTTCTGTACAAAGGAAAGGAACTTGGCAATTCAAGGTCATGCCTTTTGGACTGTGCAATGCTCCAGCAACATTTGAAGGTCTTATGGAAAGAGAACTTTGGATGTTTGTCAGGTTTATTTAGATGACATTGTAGTTACAGGGAAGACCTTTGATGAACATCTGACACGTCTTGATTCAGTACTTCAGAGGATAACGGCAATTAATTTGAAGCTAGTTCCCAAAATGTGTAATTTGTTCCAAATGAAAGTGAAATTTTTGGGACATGCAGTGTCGGCTGAAGGGATAGAAACAGATCCAGAGAAGACAAAAGCAATCATAGATTGGTCACGTCCAACTGATCGGACTCAAGTAAGAAGTTTCCTTGGACTGTGTGCTTACTATAGGCATTTTGTGCATGGGTTCGCCACAATAGCAAAGCCATTACATGAGTTAACTGAAACTAAAAGAAAGTTTTTCTGGACCCCCGATTGTGAATCCTCATTCAGAAAATTAAAGGAAATTTTGGTTTCAGCTCCTGTCCTAGGTTATCCTAGTAGTGATGGACAGTTTATTTTAGACACTGGTGCGAGCGATGTGGAGATTGGTGCTGTGTTGTTACAGATCCAGAATGGAAAAAAGAGGCCATTAGAGTATTTCAGCAAAGTGTTACATAAGCCTGAAAGATATTACTGTGTAACTCGCAGGGAGCTCCTAGCAATGGTCAAGTCTATTTCACATTTTCACCATTACTAATATGGAAGACATTTTGTTCTACGAACAGATCATGCATCATTAGGTTGGTTACTGAACTTCAAAAACCCAGAATGACAGCTAGCTAGGTGAATGCAGCACATTCAAGAGTACGATTTTGAAATACAGCACAGACCTGGGCGCTTACACAACAATGCTGATGCACTGTCCAGGAGACCATGCGAGCCAATGTGCTTTCATTGTGATCGCCAAGAAGGGAAGGCTGGGAAGACACCTACTGCTCGGATAACAAGAATCCAAGAGTTCACAACTGGCAATGAACCTTCTCCCTGCTACGATGAAAAAAATTGGCGAAGATCAAAGAAAGGACCCTGCTCTTGGGCCAATACTACAATGGAAGGAAAACGGCCAGCGCCCACTGTGGGCCGATTTATCTGATCATAGTACTACAACTAAGGCTACTGGGCACAATGGGATTCTCTATATCTGATAAATGGTATCCTGTACTGGAACTGGGAAAGTGCAGATGGCAAAGAAACACGCCTACAGCTGGTATTCCCAGAAATTAGAGTTACAGAGGTGCTGAAGGAACTTCATAGTTCTGCAGCTGGAGGACATTTTGGAGTTAATAAGACTCTCAACAAAATTAGATTGCGATACTATTGGCTACATTGCAGGGATGATGTGGAGAGGTGGTGCCGAACATGTGGTGCTTGTACAGCAAGAAAGAGACCAAGAACTAGAGGGCATTTTCATCTTCAGAAGTACATTGTCGGAGCCCCGTTCGAGAGGATGGCATTATATATTTTGGGCCCTTTGCCAGTGACTGAAAAGAAGAATCGGTACCTATTGGTGGTGCAAGACTACTTCACCAAGTGGCCTGAAGTCATACCAATACCTAACCAAGAGGCTAGAACAGTGGCCGATGCTTTAGTGGAGCATGTATTCTCAAGGTTTGGAGTGCTACTCGAACTTCACTCCGACCAGGGCCGCAACTTTGAAGCCAAGTTATTCCAGGAAGTGACCAAAATTCTGGGAACGAAGAAGACACAGACTACTTGTTTGCATCCTCAGTCGGATGGGATGGTCGAGCGTTTAAATCGTACCTTAGAACAGTATCTGTCCATTTTTGTAGCCGACAATCAAAAGGACTGGGATTCCAAGGTGCCCCTGTTTCTCCTTGCATATCGGTCAGCTATCCATGAAGCCACAAGGGTAACAACGTCGAAGATGCTGTTAGGGCGAGAGCTTCATCTTCCAAGTGATCTGTTTGAGAGGCCAGCAGAAGAAGAACAGCCTGCTTCACCGATTGTGTATGCTGACGAACTGCGTCGCAAATTGAGCACAGTCCATGACTTCGCTCGGGAACATTTGAGAGTCAACAGCGACCGGATGAAAACGAGGTATGATCGTAGGGAACCTGAAAAGACATTTCAAGAAGAACAGCTGGTGTGGCTGTATAACCCACAGCGACGGAAAGGACACTGACCGAAACTACATAAATGCTGGGAATGCCCTTACCAGATTGCCAAAAAGATAAATGATGTGGTCTTCCAGATAGTTGTCAAGGGCTCTCGGACAAGAAAACCCAAGGTTCTGCATAAAGAAAGATTGGCTCTCTATGGTGGACCAGAGTATGTTGTGTCTGCTCGGGACGAACAGACTTGAGGAGGGGGCAGTGTTGCGAGCCGTGACTGTCTGACTGGGCTGTGTAGTACGATACTGTGGTGGCGGAGCTAGGACACCACCCTTCCCACCCACTCCTCGGCGCTGTGGCTGTCGGGCAGGGCGGCGAAATACAATACAGTGGCAGCAGCCCTAAAAGACCTCGGGTGCTGCATGGATAGTATTACTCCATGATAACCACCTGCACCCAGTATCGGATAACCGAGGGAAATTGTCGTGTTCTGAAATGATCCTGTTCCCTCTTTATCTCTCGGGGTGGTGCTTGACTTTGGAGCGACATCTTTCCGGGAGGTTGGAGAAGAGAGACCTGCCGAGATAATTCGAGAAGTAGAGGTGGGTATATAAGAGGGAGCTGGAGCAGGAGCGGGAGAATTTTTGCTGGCAGGTACCTGGTGTGATCTCAAGTGATAGTGAAAAGTATTGGATTGCGACGACTGTTTAAGGATGTCTAGCAAGTGGGACCACAGCAAGTAGTAGGAAGAATGTGTTTCTTGGCCAGAAAAAATTCTTCTGTATTATTTCATTGTGTCCACCATTGTGAGTGACTGGTAACCTTTCCATTTACAGAGAACTTATGTAGATGTATTTTTTTTTCCTTTATGTAAATAGTAGTTATTTGTTCTGTTTTTACATTTATTGTGTTAAATCTTTATAGACATAGATTTTTTTGTATATACAGTTGTAAATAAAACTAGGTTAGCTTTATTTTCTTTATTTTATCAAAGACCTCCTTCCCCAAAGGTACCTAGCCCGCAGTGACATTATAATTTTACATTAGAATCTGCCTGAGTCTACTGTTATTCTGAAAACAGATGATCATAGTTATATGTCGGTTTCCTACAGAGTGAGGGCGAACCTACGTACAACCAGCATTGAACTTGGGTAAATTCTTATCTAGATCTAGAGTCTTAGTTCATTCTTGCAATAGACAAGGCCTGAGTCTACATTTTTGCGAATCATGTGACTATATTTGTATGTTTGGCTTCCCCAGACTAACTGTCTCCATGACGACAAATAAAAGTTCAAAATACAAAATAATTATTCCGCTTTACACTAAAACATTAAAATTTCCTCTTAGGGTTCTTAGTAGTTTCTCAGCTATGCTCAAATGTGTCTGCACACTAGGTTTAAGTCCTCTAGAAAAATCAGGACTACTGGTACTGGATAAGAATTAACAAACCAAATTAAATAAGTCTCTTCCCAAAATAATTTAAAATCCATATAAAACTTGATGTTTACAAACGATTTAAAGTCAAAAACGTGTGTATAGTGCGTGAAACTAGTTAAAGTTGTATCAGCGTTATACCAGTCAGCATCCTGCTGCAAATGATGTTATCAAAACGTCTCGCCGCGTCTTCAAAATCTTGCGCACTAAGAAATAATAAAAATAATTAAGGTACGCGGGCTCTTCTTAAAACTCCACACGTCCTTCCTATACTTAAACTTGGTCATTGGTCACAAAAACATTATTAAATTCATAAGGATTGCACTAGATATTAACTAGCGGAGCACATAATTAAAAATCACGCCATATCGGTTTCAATGTCGGACCAAGACTCTTCCATCTCTCGGCATCCTCCCCTCGCTCGCGGCTGTTCTGTAACGTTCTAAATGGTTTACCATTTACAGTATTTAGGTTCGATATAGTCTTAAAACGAGGAGGAAGAAAACATTTCAAAAAAATTTAATTAAGTTATAATTACTGTTTTGGATGTGAGTCCTAACAAAAATAAAAAAAATATGAATAAATAATTTATAACTATTTAACTAACTAACCAGGTAGGAGCGTTCATTAACTAACCTTAGTAAACCAAATAGAAAAATATTAAACATGTATAATAAAAGAAAATAAAAACAAAATTGAGTATATTAGGTTAGCATAGCTAACATATGAACGAAAAATATTAATTTCATGCAATAAAATAACTAACTTTAAACTTAAAATACTCTTTTCTATAGCCAAAGGCTATAGGAATGCCTGTTCTGCTGTCAACTTAATATTTACCTGATAAATGTTAAATGTCAGCATAATAAATACATTATAATACATTAATACTGAAAGTATCATAAATACACGTGGTCTTTCATAAACAAACAAACGTAGTAACTTATGAATCCGAAATATTTCATCTGATACCTTCTCTTTAAAATCAACACGTGTTTTGTACCATCAAATGATAATATCCTGAAGAAGAACCACGTAACATAGCACTGCACTGAATATCAAATTTCACACAGTAATTATTAATCTCAAATTCATAAATCAATCCTTAATAAGAAAATGCATTCACTTATACAATCTCTGAAAAATTTATTTATGTCAAGTTTGTCACACTGCATGACCATAATACTGTGCGAGTTTTATTTCACCAATCCTGGATGACTTCCTGCGTCGTCACGTCGTCCCGTACTAACAACCGTTAGTGTATCCGCGCCATTATCGCTGTCTTGAAGTTCTCGTCGCGCAATTGTCGTTTTCCGCTGGATTACGTGCATCAGTTCTTTGTATGAGCACCAAGCACTGGATACTACTGTTCTACAACATTTATTGCACTTAGAAACGTGAAAATAACACTTACGAACGAATATAAGTAAGTCTTTAACTCGTACAAAAGGTTTATGTAAACAGTTTACTGCATTCACTGGCACACTGAGATAAAATTTTATTTGACTTGGTGTACGGAGTGCTTAAATCAATATTTCCTTATATGTTAGTTCAAATTAAATTTTCTAGTTTTGCAACATAGTTTCTCAGTTTGTTACGTAAAATAAAGCAGTAATATTACGGCTTGTTTTGCTTCTCAAGATTCGTTAATCCTTACAATATCACTTGCACTTATGTTTCCACGAAAAGGTTCATTGGTCGTGGGAATGTTAAAGTGTCTTTTTCTCAGTAAGTTTTTAATTGCTTAAATTAATATATCAAGTAATCATCAATGTCAATTTATTCAATCACTATTGTTAATTAATATTAATGCTCAACTTGCATTCAAAATAATATTGAAAAGAGTAATACTAATTAAAACTAACGTGATTACATAATAAGCATTTTTGTTATGCTATCAAAATTAATAATCATCAATAAAATATACAATCATCATTATTTCTTTCATCAGAGTAAATCACGACGATTAAACCCTAGCTACGACATATAATGGAAAGTAGGTGAGAGCATTTTGGCCGCCTCAAATCCTTAATCAACAAGTCAAATAAAAGAAGAAATCAACGTTGTTCCTACCTCAAGAAAACATCATCATAGTGCTCAATAATACGTAACATCATTACATAGCCTAACATAATACACATACTTACAACATAATACTTCATGAAGTATCTTGTAACATAGCAACTGAATATTTATATATATATCCGCATGATTTGTTTATGTTTAGGAATATTGACATTTGTCTATGTATACTTAAGTATCTTAGGCCGTAGATGCCTCGAGCCGTGTTATTTTATTACATTTTCCTGTTCTTGTACTTCATATTGTAATAGAATTTATCAGTGGTAATGGTCTCCAGGTTTCTACCTATGAAAGTAGTTTCACTTGATCACCA
>PNEQ01063363.1:0-15567 GCA_003012365.1 Medauroidea extradentata
GCAGGCCTCTCGTGACTACCGCTACATGTCCCCTAGTATGACCAGTGGTAATGTC
This sequence comes from Medauroidea extradentata, assembly GCA_003012365.1. Classification (NCBI taxonomy): domain Eukaryota; kingdom Metazoa; phylum Arthropoda; class Insecta; order Phasmatodea; family Phasmatidae; genus Medauroidea; species Medauroidea extradentata. The sequence goes on from PNEQ01063363.1 coordinate 56, forward strand.
TTAGCAGGTACCCTGTTATCTTAGTTTGACATTCTACTTAGCTAAGCATAAAAGTTTCCAACAGCTTATCTCAAATGGTATACAGGGCCAGGCACACCCCTAAATGTCACCAAAAGCCTGGAACTAGAGACTAAAAAAGAGAAAAAATCTTTATATTGTGCTAGGTTGGCATTTCGCATCACAGCATGCATGTCTAGGAAGGTTTCTGCCAGTCACGTACAGTTCATGTGAGCATGAATGTCAATTGTTTTGAGTTTTGCAGTTTCTTGTGGGGATGCATATTTTTCCAATAGTGTTTTAATATTTCAAGGAAAGTTAGCAGTGTCTGTTTTTTTGCGAAATTATCCATGTCAAAACAACAAAAAACTTTTTAAATACAAGTCTTTAGAATTATTGTGCTATGGAATAGTAAGACAGGATAAGTGGTCGGAACATTGCAGAAAAAAAGCAGCCTACAGAACTGAAAATAATTTGGCTATCAAATACAAAATAAAGTAATATAACAGAAGTAAAAGTACTTACAGTTGATACTTGTAAATAGGTACACACACACAAAGGGACAACACACATTTTTGGGCAGAATCGCGGTCGCGACGTTTCGCCAGTATCAAACTGGCTTCCTTGGGCTGCAATCCAGCAGCAGTCTGTGCTCTGTTACCTGTAAGCCTAGCGGCTGGAAGGCGAACTAAGCATGGCGGGAATTTCAAACACGGGGCAGTAATGTAGGTCTGGGTGTGATGGCTTGCAGTGAATAAGGGGGAGGAAAAGTGAGTTATCTGATATTGAGGCCTGGAGGTTGTCTTGATTTTGTGATATATTGGTGGGCCAGTTCCCAGCGTCTGAGCTCTGAACTATTGCAAGAAGATGGCACGGATTTCACAATTCTGGTGCTGTAGCAGGAATCAAAGTCTTTGCTGTAGGAAACTCCATCAGCTGCAACTGGCTTTTCTTGTGGGCAGATGATGTGTCCAGCTAGGGATTGCTTAGTGTCAGCTCTGTGGCTATTCATTCTCTATCTTAGATTGTTGGTGGTTAGGCCTATGTACTCTGCATACAAAATAATTCAGTTTAAGAAATGTGATGGTGATAGCTGGAAGCCACAGGTCGAGAAGACAGTGTTCCAAGAAATAAATACATAGGTAAAAAATATGATAGGTGAGTTAATTAACGAGATAATCAGTACTCGGCTGTATAAACGACGATACAATTTTTCTCAGATTATGTATTTTCCGGGGGCCGAGTTGGTGTAGCGGGCACAGTGAAGGCAATCCGGGTTTGAACCCCAGAATTTTCACATGTAGGAATCGTGCTGGATGATTGCAGCTGGTTGCTGGGTTTCCATCTTTAACAGAGGTTTCTACACAATAGCTGCACAAGATAATACAAAATCACTCCATTGAAATTCGTTGATATTTTATACAGCCGGCTTCGTCATAAAATTATACAGTCACCGCTGAAATCTGTACATAAAAAATATAGGATTACGAAAATAATGCATGCCATAGTTATCTCACTCATAGATTGCATTATACGGCTTATGGCGCACATTGTTGCCACATCGCTTAAAGTTCAGAAGACTCTTTTTCATTGATATTCTGAGTGCTATTATTTTTAACTAGAATCATAAATATTTTATATAAATACGCTAGTAAATCTGTAATGAAACTTTTGTTTTACATTTTCTACATTAGATACTAGTCACACCCATCCATTTATACAAATCAATCAGTAATGTGAACTTATTTATTAGTTAAGCATAATTAATTTATTATATTTTCACAGTAAATTTTTATTTGCTTTTTTTTCAGTCTAACTTTTGCAGGCATAGTAAAAATATCATTCATGTACCATGCAGCTGTTCTTTCTTTGGGCCGTAAATTTATTGTTCGGAACAGGGAAAAAAAAATGATAACTGTGATGACTTTGCCGGGGATCGAACCCGAACTCCTGGATTGGAAATCCTCATTAATGTTTAATTCGACTAAGCTGGTATTTGTTGAGTTAGGAAAATACTTGGTGAAATGTAATCTATTAAGGTGTAAGAAGTATGAAAAAAATAGTTTTTCGTGTTATTTGCTGTCCCATAGGCGAAGGCATGAAAATATAAAAGCTTTACAATAGAGTGAGTTTTGATGCATTTATCTGTCGGTTGAAAGTTTGGTCCACTAGCGCCGGAAATGTGAAAGTGGTTATTCAAAGAAATATTATACAGTATGATTATTACACATCTCTTTTACATGCCATATAGCAATGGCTGGCATTGAAAGCTCACAATTTTTAAGTAAATTAAATGCTTTGCAGTGTAATTGAAATCAGAAAATGGTAAGTTTTACTAGTGCAACTTTTTTTTAAATATTTGTTCAACTATATATTTTTTTAATTTCTGACGTGGCATACTTAATACTAATACACAGTACAACCCCAATTGTCTGTGGTAAAGCAAAGGACGAGATGGTTGGATAGCCAAAAATTGTGGTTAGGCTAGTCGTGCTTACCTTAATGGCCATAAACTGGCAGTCGGCGTTTTCCAGGTCCCCAATAATTGGTGGTGCCAGAACAGTAAAGGGTACAAGTTTTCGGGGTTGATAAAGATAACTTTGTGAAAATTGTTTACCGAAATAAAATTATATCTTCAAAAATATTACGTTTTCATTTCTACCGGCTGTATATTTATATTTAGGTTCAAAAAGTGCGTAAATAGCACCATTTTGCACATAAAAATCAAAATTTTCCCGGACACCCCACTTTTAACGCTAGGTGTCTGCAAAATAATTATATATGGGAACTTTGTTACCATATTCGCTGGGGGGGGGGGGAGGGTTACGTCATGCTTTCTGGGGAGGATGGGCACTTCTGCTAAACACATGTATTACCTGCTCCCAACACACGTAACCTGCTCTCAACACATGCATTACCTGCTCTACACACACACATTACCTTCCCTCAAAACACACAGTACAGCTACTAGCTGACTGAGAAAACCAGAATAAACAAGCAACGTGTGTGCACCACTGATAACTGGAAGGAAAGAGAAGTCACGTGAGGAGTCGTGGCTGCAGAGGTTACACTATTTCTCATCCATTGCTTTATTCTGTGGAAAGCTGCATGGCTGCCCTGTTTCAACAGGCGGCAGGCAGGCAGTCAGTGCATACATGGCAATGTTTACGGGAATGCAAAAGTTAAGTTGAAGTATGACCTTTTTTTAATCCAACCTTAAACATTTATCAAAAACTTTGGGCGGGTACTATATGATCACAAATATAATTGTTTTTATTATTTTAGATGAAATTACACTGAAAAGTATACGAGCTTGACAAATTATACAATCTCGAGTTGATCATTTACAGAACTCGAATTTGTACTTGTAATTTTGAGTACTCGCCCTTTCCTCATAACCAGTAAAATCTCACTGTAGTTACAAGGAGAACAAAATATACTATAAAGTACAAATACATTTTTTCTTTCACTTGAACTATACAACGAGTTCTGTAACCATTGTTAATGTGTAATTATATGTATGAAGCAACTGCAACAAATTATTTTAAAGTTTATTTTAAAAGTGTTCAGTTTATAATCAGTTTGTTATCAATCACCTAAACATATCCTGCAGTTAAAAAAAATGTATTCAGCACTGTGTATAGTAGTTAAGATGGGGATTCAAGGAAACAACACACATGCCAACAAAACAGTTATTATATTTAACAGTGTTAACTTGCTTTCCACAAAATTACATTACAAATGTTGACGAGATCATTGAATATGCAAAGAAATATTTCTCTGAAGCACAGTATTATTATTATTATTATTTTTAAACCACGTCTCCAACATTTAACAACTTTAAATATATGCACCATCCAAAGTTCATAGTGTGAGAAAATGTTAAACATTTTGAAGATTATAACATATTTAAGGAATAATGAGCCAAATAACTTCAAGTAGGAAAAATTTCCTTTCGTTAATCCCCTGAATTAACGTAAAATGTCAAGAGTTGAGCCACTGCTTAGATTCTACATACCAAATTTAATTTTTTTTATAAAACTACTATTACCAAATGAAAGTTTTTGGTGCCAACATGCTCAAGAACACATTTTATATTAATTCTATGGACTATCACATTTTATAGTACAGTAGTAATTATATTCTCAGTAACAAGTTGTTTCTAGACTCTGTATGTAAAAACAAGAACGATACAAATTTGGCTCATCAATCCTAAAACAATTATCACTGATAATTACAAGGATTACTGAAGATACATACAATAACTTGCATACTTCAAAATATTACTTATCCCAAGACAAACATTTATTGCTCCTTAGTTATATTAGTTGAGTACAACATGGTGCACTCAAAGTCATCTTCATGCATTAAGAGCACAGTTATATCAATTCATATGGCAAATTATTATACAAGCATTTATTTACTTTACACATTTAAGTTTCCAGGAACATTAACGAAAAATATATTTCTTTTATATATTGTTTCTTTTTTTGTACAGCCTTTTTTATTAGCTACAAAAGGGAATCAATTTTCATATTTAACGTTATCTTGATACACAAAAATATCCTGCGGTAAGGTATAAAATTGGGTTGAAAATTCATTACGCTAAAAAATCTGCAACATAAGTCACAAAATGCAAAACAATAAATGCATATAATATCTGGCTGAACACTACTCTTAACATTAATTACAGGTGTGATTTTAAGTTCTTCAAGGGCACTGTCCACCCTAAACCTTGGCCTGAACGAGGATGTGGGATTTACATGTCAAACTGTGTCAGGTGAAGCACAGACAACTTTCACGAAATCACTTTTGTACTAAAACCATTTTTGCACTGAGATGAGGAAAACAACAGAAAAAAAGGCAAACAAATTTACCAGTGTTTTAAAGTATTTTTGTAAAAAAGATATTTATTAGTTCATAGTTTTCAGGGTAACGAAAAAAAACAGCCTTCAAAGATGTAGCAATGTGGACTGCATCGAAACTAACATAAAAGTCAGTATTGGCATGTATGTAAGTAGAACAGTTGATGAAGCTTTACCTAATATAATATGGCATGTAAACCTGTGCTGTTGCTCAAGCTTGGGTTCTGGAGTAGAAGGCCTCTTAAGGACTACAAAGAACCTACGTAAATATGTTAACAAAATGTTGGTACAAATATAGGACTAAAAATTCATATTTAAAATACAAAACTGCCCCAAAAAGAAATTTGTTTAATAAATTATGAAGCTGGTGCACATTAATGCTATTTTATAAAACATATGTTAGCAAACCCTATACATACGGTACACATGAAACACACACTCTCAATAAATCAAACAGATATTTAAAATTTGGAACAAAATAAAAGTCAACATAAAGAGTACTGTACCTTAAACACTGGACTTTTTTTGTTTTAGTGAAGAATGAAGAAACGTTTTAGTGTAATCTGCTTATACACAGTAATTTATCTACATTTACAGATTTTACTATTGGAGAAAGAGCTATATATGAACACCAAACATTCATAAAAATATTAGATCACTGCTTCACTCTACATTTGAAAAATAATGGCCATCTAGCATATGAAGAGTCTTTTTTTAAATATTGTCTGGTCTCCCCGATATTGTCAGACACAAACTTTACACTACAAATGTGCCCACATACTTCAATTTTTACTACTGTAGTTTACTATAATCATTGGAAAAAAAAACCAAGTACATACATAGTACTGAACACTTTCATAACCATAAAGTGCTAACTTGACAGTAATAAAGAATGCCTTGATGCGAAACACTACATTCGTAAACATATTTTTGCAAGATTTGCAGATGCTACAGAAATGTTACACTGTGAAAAACAAATTTTAAAAGATTTTTTATGCATTTTGACTGTTTAATATATCTTATCAAAATTAATGAAAACTAAAACTGCTTATGATGTATGTTTTAAACATTTCATACTCCGTCATTATGCAAACTGTATTTGCAGTATCTGAACACTGATCCATTACAGAGTAATTTAGTAACCTTCATACACGCATATTTTTCTTTAAGCACTCACATCAAATTTATTCCACCATTTTCACACACGAATGTACACCATTTTCATTAATAGTTTCTACACATTTAAGTGGCTACACTAGAGGAATGATGAATATGTATATATATTTACATGAATGGCTGTAATACAATACAATTGAATTTACAACACACATACAAAACCACATTGTAATCTACATTCAGTTTCCATAATTAGGACAGTTCCAGAAAAATGCCATTTACTATTAAAAGAAAGATTTCATAATTGCAGTGAAACCCCGTTTCCTAAATCCCCAGAGTTTACACCAGACTTCACTGGCCATAGGAAAACCTCGTACATCATCATCTTTCGTACACTTTCCTACATTACTGTATTTACAATTCTAGCAGGTCTCTCGAGTTGTGTAAACAGGGGTTTCACAGTAGTTGAATATTTATAGTCAGCATCACCAATTTCTTTGGACAATAAAAAGCTGAATGTAGAATTATTGTTGAAAACTCAATACTGAGTAGTTCATGAACTCAAGTTGCAATGACAGTACGTACAATAATCTCATTTACTAAATACACAGATGGGTATTACCTGAAAACTGCATCAGTATACTGAGCACAAACAGATGCAAAGTACTGTTATGCTTACATGCCAATTGACAATGCTTTTCTTGCTGTATGGTTAAGATGGGGAAAAAATCAACACAATATAACAACTGCAGACAGCTGAGTATTTAAAATCATTTAACATAATGACTGTACAAGTATATAAGGAGATACACTCCAAACAATTTTATATACAGTGCCATCCAATACAGTCTGGACAAAGCTTATCAACAGGTGACAATCATTGAAAATTCTATGATAATTTTTTTGTACTTATAAAGCCCTAAAATTTATTTCATGAGGCTCATTTCTCAAGTGTTGAACAGCTTACTTACTGTAAAAATTAAGTCTTAAAAACACATACATAGTTCAATAACTAAATTATGAGTTCACATCAAAATATAAAAGTTTATATGGAAGGAAACTAAGATATTAATGACAAAATAAAGTCAGTATAACATACATGACTCCTATCATAATTTAAAATTTTAACTGTAAAAATGCACAAGAAATAATGTATTATTAAAGTAAAAAAAAAATTTGTGTGTGATATTATTTTAAGGGCGAAGCAAATGAGCTACTGTATTCACATATTTGTTACAAGTTATAAATGCAAGTAATATATTAAGTTTGTAATTCAAATCAACTCATCTACTTATTTTCACAATAAATAAATACATAGATAAAAAAATTTGGTAGAAGAAACCACCAATATGACAAAGTATGTATGTAAATTATTTTAAGAAAATTTGTTAGTATTAGCTTTAGGAACTATAACAAAAGTGTACTTGGTTAAATATTTCTGCATACAAAAAAAAACTGTATTACAGTACTTAAGTAAGCCAAATGGGTAACAGTGAAGACAGGAAAAAAAAACCCCTAACCTCCCCATGCAGACAGCAGGAAGCAAAAGCAAACGGGAGATGGGATATTTCAAAATACAGTATTATCTGCAGTTCCTGCACATTATGCTGATTGGAAGAGTTATGATGTGATAATATGACGGGCCTTTACGAAAATCATTCAGTTTTATTCAATCATCATTTAATTACTTTTTTTAAAATTAAAAGTGTTTTGCACACCTATTACAGGACAAACTGATAAAAATATCTTCAACATATCTGTAAATACTGAATTCCATATTCAAAATATTGTCTTTTTCCATCTAGGACAAAACGGCTGCAGCTAATCTAAGTTCTTTGTGGCAGCAGTCGATGTAAAACTCAAGGCAGCTTTACAAAACAAGCATTTGTCCAGACAGTACGATGCAACTGATACGTTCATGGCAACAGAGAGAAACATACAAAAAGAACAAAACATACAGATTTATGGCAGAGGCACAACCACTTGAACATATGATACGGGAAAGTAACCCGTTCGACCCTGGAAGCTGCCTTCGTACCAGTTCTCGTCGACCTTGCTCAATAAGGTGATAGTATCGCCCTCCTGAAAAACAAGTGAACTGTGACAAATATATGAAACACAACAGCAATCATCGACATAAAGCACATACACTTACGAGAGAGACGAACAGTGGACGTGAATTATAGAGGAGTAAGGAAATACTTCTCCTAACCCTCATTGTAAAAATTACAAACACCACTGTTTTACAATAACAGTGAAGGAAAGAATAAATTACAACAATATATTTAAAAATATAAACAAGAAAATGTGCTTGCACCAAAATATAAATCTGAAATAAATCTTCAACTTATTAATGACAAGTGCTGATGTTGGGAAAAAAAAAAAAAAAATATATATATATATATATATATATACACACACACACACACACACACACACACACACACACACACACACCCACACACACACACACACACACACACACACACACACACACACACACACACACACACACACACACACACAAACTACATTTGAAAGGTTGTGTTCGGAAAGTAAATCTGAAAACTACAAAGTTTATAAATGTCCTGCAGACAGCTAACTTGTGCACAAAACATTCCGATACCATAATCAAGAGAATGGAAGTAATTTTAATTAACGAGATGTATTTTTAAAATGAACTGCTAATATCATGTTTATTTTCATACAGTGAATAGTTGTGCAACTGCCCATACATAATTACACATAGTATAACCCTGTTAAAACATTCTTTAAGGACCCGTAAAAACGTGTTACAGTACATGCAAGAAAACGTTATAAGCAGGAATTAATATTTTTACATCAACAAATGGGTATTACACAAAAGTAACTTCAAATGTCATATTTTATGTACAGTAACTCAGCCTATAAGAAGATTAAATGGTGCTGCAGTTCACGTGGCATCAGAAACACAATGCGTGTCTTGTGTGTATAATAGAGACTTTCCTGCTTGTCTTCTGTCGGTTCATGACTGTCATCTTCAGAATCACAGTCATTGTAATGTACATTTATTACACTCTCCAAAACATACACTTAAAATAAAACTGTTAGAATAAATGTTTGCAGCATTAACTGTGATTATTGCACAAAACAGAAAGAGATGTTATATGTTGGAAACAAAAAATACCAATGCTGTTATGAACATGAATAAGGAAAAAAATAAATTATGGAATCTATAGCATTCTAATTACTGAAGTTACTCGATACAAATTAATTTTTTTTTAACGTACCGTACTGAAAAACTGTGAAGCACTTACATTGCAGTGTTACCATTCACAAAAATATTGTACAAGACGAGCTTTACTACATAAAAGACAAATGCGAAGCTTACAGTTTGTTCTTAAAATTCGAATTTTGAATCACAAGAGACAATTTCCATAACTTTTCCTAGTTATTCCACACCACTTTGAAATTCCCTTTTCCAGATCTGTAGCAACTCTGCACAGGTAGCGTACTTCCACACCACTTGGAAATTCCCTGTCACTTACAGATTTTCCAGACCTGTAGCAACTCTGCACAGGTAGCGTACTTCCACACCACTTGGAAATTCCCTGACACTTACATGTTTTCCAGACCTGTAGCAACTCTGCACAGGTAGCATACTTCCACACCACTTGGAAATTCCCTGACACTTACAGGTTTTCCAGACCTATAGCAACTCTGCACAGGTAGCATACTTATCAACGTGTAATATTTTCAGCACCTCACACCAAAACTCACTGTCAACCTTTCATCAACATGGATTCCTGTGAGGGAAGAAATATTAAATTGTGTGCAGGATAGCCAGGATACAGTACGTTATTTTAATACATTTTCTAGACCAGGCAGATGGCGCTAAAAAACTGTACAAGTACTCAAATCACAAAATGCCGGTCAACTTTTTGCTATTTGAGTCCATCCAATCAAGGAAACCATGAGTATAATAGATGAACGCAAGTACACTATAACAGTTTGAGAATTACAAAGTAGTGTTATGCAAATTAAAAAAACAAAAGATCCAATTGTGATGCTGAGTCAGCTCATGCCCCACACGGATGCCAGATATTCCTCTCCAAGTCACGAGTAGGACATTGTCCACCAAATTTTGCTGTCAAGAACGCCAATACAGGCCCAGCTCTTAGAGACTCAGCCAATCATAAGTAAAATGGCACACAAATTAAACAATGTATTCGTCTTGTATTTCAGAGCAACAGTTCGCTTAGTACAGTTTTGCTGAAGACTACCCTACTACATGTATCAAATTATAAGAACATTATTGGATAGCAAATCCCAGAAATCATTACTTATAGAAAGATATTAAACGCTTGTGACTTGAAAGACTGCATGCTGAGGTTAACATTTGCAGTACTGCATAAGAAAAAAAAAACATCCTCCCAAAATAGTTGTCAAGGAAAGAGTGTTTCAACAAAAGTAAAAGAAGTCTTTGGTGCATCATAAGCAATCACAAATCCAAAGCCAATAAATGATTTTCTGCTTCCTTGGCAGAAACTGCCACAATATATGTTTTCAATAATTGTGAATTCTAAACTTCTTCAATCATAATTATGGCAGATGTATGCAAAATGTTTTGACATACTTTTATTGTACCACAGTGTATTGTGGAGAGAATTGTTGCATATGAAACAATCAGAATGTAGTACTTGAACAGTCACATATGAGCTGGTATTGTCACGCAAAGAATGGTTCAATATTTTCTTTCCATATCTTACATGCATATCCACAACTATGCTCCATAGTTACTGGCAATGTGTAACTATGCAGAAGCATCTCTCATTTGACTGAGGCAAAGAAAATAAGGTTACAGTGACACCATAAGCGTGTTATTTGTGGGTAGAACCTCAAGATGCATAGAGTTAAATAAGTCCAAACACTGACCATGAAGAGAGCCGTCTGCAGACGTGAACATAAGGAATTGAATCAAGTTGGTGCAAAATTCTTTTCACCAAAATAAGAGTGGCTCTGAGTGTGGCTTACCAAACAGGATCTGAAGGACTTCGAGCAAGTAGCAAGCCAGATAGACAACAAACCCCCAATTCTGTGCCTCCAAGTCAATGTTAATAATAGGCCTGCAGTCAAGGAGAAAATAACAGACAGTTGAGTGGCTCATTTTCAAAACGTCTGTCCACTTTTCACAAAACTTGAGTTCAGTGTCACAATACATTCAAGTATACGTCTATGGAAAACAGTCCTCATTTAACTTCAGAACATCCTATAAACCAGCAAAATCTTGGGTTCAATGTGACTATTAGAATCAGACAGACTCTTGTCCAAAGCAATATGGCGAACAAAGAGACCATGCATGCACGTTAGGAATCAAAATGTCTCACGTCCAGCTAGTATGTGATTGTGCAACATCTTCTAAAAACATATTTTTTTGTTATTTCTTTTTCTATTTTTCTTTTTTCAAAGGCAAATTGATTGGCATCAACAATGACATTTATTTATGTTCCAATGGAAGGTTATGTGTGTGTGCTTCTGTGAATGTGATGCTCATTTGTGGCAAATTTATAGTTAACTGAATGTATATCAGAACACACGCATTTCTTGAAGAACAAAGTCTTTTGGAAACTCTTACTTGTAAGTAGTAATAATCAAATTAAGTGACAGTTTCCTAGTTTTTATTGCATGTAGTCAAACAATGGTTCGATTCTGTGCTATGTTTTTCAAGAAACAGTGGACTTGATAATGGAAGGTGAACAATCTAATGAAAATTCTGCCGGAGCATCAAAGATTATACCATGCCTTAGAGGTGCAGGATATAAAAGGCATAGAATGTCGCAGTCTTGGAAATGAACAGTGGCAAAAAAGCGATATTCTCCTAATAAATTACCACAACTTTCCCACTGCAAGCACGTTGCAAGATCACTTAAGTGTAGAGAACTCACTATGCAAGATGTACGTAAGTTCCACCATTTATACTACTCTGTAAAAGTCAAACAAGTGCAAGACAGTGTAATCCTCAAGTACACCCAAAGCGAATGCCCCAAATGTGCAAGACCTCAAGGGGAATGAAAACAGGTTACAGAAACAACTAACAGTTTCCTAATTCCTATGACTGGACAGGGACATACAGAACTGGTCAATGAATGCAAGAAATACTTCTGCTCTATTCCAGGAATAAGCGAGAAGAGAGTCCAGCACGTGTGCAGCAGCAGACATTTTATGACAGGACTGCAGCCCTCGGAGAACAGGGGCGGGGACCACAAATCACATCATTTTGCAGAGAAAAGAAGTGCAGTCAAGTCTTTCATTGAAAGCCTAGTCTCATTAGAGAAACATTACTGTTGTACATCAAGTAAATGAGACATTTTTAGATCGAAACAAGAATTCCCTGCAAGAAAATATCTGGAAATCTTATCTCCAATTTTAAATTAGAATTGAGGTTTGGTAAAACATGCTATACACAGATGTAGTGATTTGAATTTTGAAATATTTATCAAGACCTAATTTTTATTTTTACATGTAAGTAATTATTGTGGTCAAATATTTTGTCTGATTTAAATGTCAAACTTATTTCACTATAACACTTAATTTATTTTGTGTTGCTTCTGATAGTAATTGCCTTCTAGTTAAATGAAATATGGATGCAAATAATGTGTTTGGAAACCAAACGGGGTCTTGTCCATTTGTATTGTTTTCTTCAAAATATCCATTTTCCACCTTTCAGTTTCAAACTGTCCCTAGTCAAATTAATTTTTGTGAATTATATAAAAACTTGTGATGTTACACAATTATCTTGATGCATACCTGAACGTAAGAAATATATTTCCAAAGGGATTTGTGTTGTTATGACATGTAATAATGTTTTTTATCCTTCCCCAAAAATTTTAGGAAATTGACACGAGTCATTTTGAGAATGAGCAACTCAATTGCAAACACACAGAATTGCAGATTCTAACATGCTGGCAATGGAGATAGTACATAGTGTGAATTGCCCAACCACTTCCCCACATTATTTAAACCTATAGAAAATACTTTTTCTTAATTAAATTTCAATCTTTAATAACACGCCGTATGCCTATTCAGTATTGGTTTATCATGTGTTTGTGATGATACAACAGAATTCAATAATCTAGTAATTGGGGACATTGTTAATTTTAATTCATCCTTTCAAAATTTAAATATAAAATAGTCAGGAATTTTAAAGTAGAGTCGTTTGTTTACTTTCCTGGCTTGTTTGGTTTCAAACTGACTGCAGTAAAATTTTAGTTATTTTTGTTGATAAAACTTATTCTTGTATTTTTATAATTTTTGAGTTTTGGCAAATTTTAGTATGTTACCAAATATTTCCTGGTGAAGTGAGTAACTTCTTGTGTTGCAAGCTTCTCTAGGTTGTAGGATTTCTGGCACCGACGTTGTGGTTGATTGCCTGCTTCATGGAATTTCTTCATGACGTAGGTTATTGACGCACGTTGATGAGCCGTCACGCGGGGTGACGCCGCCAAAGTAGTTCCGCTGTTGCGCACCATTTGTCCGCAATTATTCTATTTGTGTTACTATTCTTTATTATTTTGATGTAAAAACTATAAACTAAAATTTTGGAATCATTTGTTAGATGTTCCTTTGTTATATATTTTAAATGCTATTTTAATGTTTTTGGTAAGTATGGGATTCTGTTGTATCACTACGCCGAGGGATACCTTAGCTACCATGACCGTCCAGGAGGTAACAGTCGTGCAGGCACACTCGTGCAGTAAGACATGCGGAACAGTCGTGCGGGGATGGCGTGAGAGGGACATGTGTGGGTGAGATGGGCGAGGAAGCTTCGAATGCATTGGCGTAGCTAGGAGAGAATGATAAATTTTGATCTGGATTATAATAAATTATTGAGGTGATGGGGTTGGCGGGATAGAACCAGGAAAGTAAATCTCAGTAGTTTCAGTGTTATTTATATACATATATTTCTTTCTTTCGTCAATATTTCAAAAACTGAATTGAACCTAAAACATACACAGTCGGACAGAAATATCATGGTAGCTAAAGCTGGGGACACACTATCGTCACATCACGTGAGCTCAAGAGTATCCCAGTCATCCGCTCATCATACACTGGAGGAGGAAGAGGAGGAAGAGGAGGAAGAGGAGGAGGAAGAGGAGGAAGAGGAGGAGGAAGAGGAGGAAGAGGAGGAAGAGGAGGAAGAGGAGGAGGAAGAGGAAGAAGAGAAGGAGGAAGAGGAAGAGAAGGAGGAAGAGGAAGAGAAGGAGGAAGAGGAAGAGGAGGAAGAGGAAGAGAAGGAGGAAGAGGAAGAGGAGAAGGAGGAAGAGGAAGAGGAGGAAGAGGAAGAGAAGGAGGAAGAGGAAGAGAAGGAGGAAGATGAGGAGGAAGAGAAGGAGGAAGAGGAAGAGAAGGAGGAAGAGGAGGAAGATGAGGAAGAGGAGGAGGATGAGGATGAGGAGGAGGATGAGGAGGATGAGGAGGATGAGGAGGAGGATGAGGAGGATGAGGAGGATGAGGAGGAGGAGGAGGAGGAAGATGAGGAGGAAGATGAGGAGGAGAAGAAGAAGAAGAAAAATTTATTGGTCACCAAAAATATTATGTCATTATGGACCTTACAAAATTTTTTGTGGTGACCATAAAAATTTTTTACTATCCCCCAATAAAATTTTGCAGTGACCGCAAAAATAATTTGTAACGACTACAAAAAATTTGGTGAGATTGACAAAATATTTTTCTGTGTACCTTTCTATATGTGTATGCACTATAATATAAACACTTTGAAAGAATCTCCAAGGACATTAGCTTGCTAAATTGTAATATTCATGATAATGTAAATGTACAAACGCTATGTCGTTTGACAGATAATGAAATTCTCCACCTAACATAGCATTACAAATAGTTTGCACTACCTGTCCGACAGTACTGAATCATAGACGGTAAGTGAATGCGAAACTTCAGTAAGAGTTGCCAATGGCCAGGAACTTGTAAAATACAAATAAGAACAGAATAAGCTGTCTACTGTGTTCTGTAATACCAGTATTAACGGGACTTCCTAGTTAAATTTTACATGT
This sequence comes from Medauroidea extradentata, assembly GCA_003012365.1. Lineage (NCBI taxonomy): Eukaryota > Metazoa > Arthropoda > Insecta > Phasmatodea > Phasmatidae > Medauroidea > Medauroidea extradentata. The sequence continues at coordinate 15,081 of PNEQ01063363.1, forward strand.
GATAAAAGTCTAAAGATTGAACAGCGCATGCAGTGCCGTACTTAGCCATCTTCTTTTGAAGGAATTGTGCAGATCTTGTATGTAAATACTTTTTAAAGAAATTTTATGCAATAATTTATTACCTAATTTACTAGACACTGGAAAGCTAAACACAGTAAGCCTAAACATATGGTTTATTGTCTTTCTATCTAAAATTGGTCTACCTACAACAGTTACAAACTGAGACACCTGTATGAAGCGTAACAGAGATTTTAGAGGAACTCTTTTACTACAAAGTCCCTTATCTAATATAGTCTGTCTCGTGTAAGAATTCCAATTTTTGACAGTTGTATTGGCATTTCTTTTTACAGCTGTTTCCATGAAATAAGCTGTGTTGTCCTCTGACGCAAGTGACTTTTGCACAAACAAACTCAGCTGGCTCTCAAACTGTCCAGTTTATCAAAATTTAAAGTATTTTCCTGTAGAAATTTGTACACATGATAGTCTT
>PNEQ01063379.1:0-16776 GCA_003012365.1 Medauroidea extradentata
GAGTTTTAAAGTAAAGTCATTTGATTATTTTCCTGGCTTGTTTGGTTTCAAATTGACCACAGTAAAATTTTAATTATTTTTGTTGATATAACTTTTTCTTGTATTTTGACCAATTTTTGAGTTTTGGCAATTTTAGCATATTATTAAATTTTCCCTGGTGAAGTGAGTAACTTCAGGTGTTGCAAGCTTCTCCAGGCTGGAGGATTTCTGGCGCCGACGTTGTGGTTGATCGCTTGCTTCATGGAATTCTCTCCATGACGTAGGTTATTGACGCACGTAGGTCAGCCATCACAGGGGGTTGCTTAGGGTATTGCGCTGCGAAAGTAGCTCCGCTGTTGCGCACTTTTTGTCCCCAATTATTTTATTTGTGTGGATAAATCATTTTATTTCGATGTAAAACCTATAAACGGAAATTTTGGAATAGTCTGTTATGTGTTTAAGTGTAATTTTACTGGTTTTGTTGAATTTTGGATACTGTTGTATCACTCCGCCGTGTGCGCAATTTGTTGCCATGTCCGTTGCCGTGAGAGAGCAGTTGAGGCCGGGCGCTGGCCCGAGGAGATAGCGGTGGTGTAGAACAGTTTGAGCCGGGCGCTGGCCCGAGGAGGTGAGTGAGAACGGTTGGTGCCGGGCGCTGGCCCGAGGCGATCGTTAGTTGGAGAATTTGTGCTGGGCGCTGGCCCGAGGCGATCGTTAGTTGGAGAGTTTGTGCTGGGCACTGGCCCGAGGGGGTTGTTAGTTGTAGGGAGTTTTGTGCCGGGCGCTGGCCCGAGGCGGTCGTTCGTTAGTTGTAGGAGCTTGTGCTGGGCGCTGGCCCGAGGCGGAGTTCAGACATGGTAACGCCGGACAGCTGACGGGTTTAGTTTATTTTATTTTTATTTATTATTTGTGATTTGTAAATAACCGCCATTTGTAAACATCTGTCAAAGTTAAACAAAAAATAAATCAACCGTTGACTGAGTGAGTGGTTATTGATGAAGTCACGATGATTGGTTAACCTTGAAATTAAATCAAACTGAGCTATCCGGAGCACGCGCAAACTTAACATAACCTCAACACCCAACTGCAGTAGACTACAACAGCAATAGTCCAAATAGCAACACACAGCAGACGCAGGGACGCGTCACACTGTGTGAAATTTCTGAAAGGATACAGCTATATGACACACTCTGCCAATTTTTAATACAGTACTCAATACTTGTTTGTAATTCAGATATGTATTGTCAAGTTTGTATATGTTTGGGAATTTTGGTGTAAATATTGCAGAGGAAAGAAATTAAACATGAGGGATAAATATGGGGCACGTGATGTGGACTAATGTAGCAGTTTATTTCTCAGTGAGACACACATATTGTGATTCACGTATACCGGGAATTGTCAGCGAGTTTCAAACAACAAACTACGGTTGCTGGTCCTTTGGACGCATGACTTTCTGAGAACAGTACTCATACATAAAACTTTACAGTTTATATTTCACAAAAAAAAAAAAAAAAAAAAAAAAAAAAATTGAATGATTTTTTTTTTATGTGAAAATATAATTATTTTTCATCTGAACATATTACTCAAGCAATTTTACATTGAACTCCAATTCTCCAAACAGATATCCTTATTAATACTAATCAACTAAAGAGATTTAACATAAAATTATTTACAACATTTATCAGTGTTGCATCGTTGTTTAGAAGATAACTATTTAAAAGCAACATTACATAAATACTGTAAAACTATGATTGCATTTTTTTACAGATACAGTATATTGTAATACAGTATGTAGCCTACCATATGTTTTTGTAGCTGTTAACCTTTTTTTATGCAACACACTCTAAAACTATTACTCCAGATATGTATTTACTAAGACTGCGAACAACCTTGATTTTTTTAAGAAATTCAATATAAACTACATACGTGAATAATTTACACCAGAATGTACGGAACTAGCATGGCCTCCTAAACTCAGTGGCTAGCAGTGTGGTAGATAGGGTCTTTCAGTTAAATAAATACCATAATTTTGTGGTTTGAGTATACCGTATTTCCACGATAACAAGCCGCCCCCGATTGTAAGCTGCACCCCCTAGATTGGCAAGTCATCCAAGGAATTTATAATTTTTTACATAAATTTTTTTCTCAGTTATAATTTATAAGTCACGTCATAACATTTCCTTCAGAACTACTACATAAATCACAAACGCAGACGACAGTAAAACAATCTTTTGTGTTGCTTGTGTGTGCCCTCGTGCCCGTGATGCTGTGAAGCGGGAAAGGTCTGTCTAGTGGCTGACTGAGCCGTATGTTTATCGATCGGTCTTGCCTCGCCACCCCTCTTTGTCTATGCTCGCCACTACCTACTCCTCTCCGCCAGCCGCCCACCCTCTTCAACCACGCCACGTTATCAAGCAGCTGAGGATGTGAGCCAGACCAAACACAAGCGGCTGACAGGCTTCATGGTCACGCGCTGATCTTGTGTTAGATGTTTATCTGTGATAAACAGCTTTTACCGTCAATCCAAATGTGTAAACAGTTACGCACACAAATTGTTTAGTTATGGGTATGGTGTTTGTTTACATTTATCCGTGTCTGACATGGCGGCGGACTTCTAGTAGTGCCGAAAAATACGTGAAACGTATTATTTATTTGTACTATTTATGCAGAGCAAATCAACTGCTCACTATAGGATTGTAACATTAATGCTTTTTTATTAGTTATCATCATATTTACTTCATTTATTAACCCCAAAATGAGCAATCTTCGCTTGTAGGCCGCATTCCCAATTCTTAGGTCTAAAAATTGGTAAAAAATGTGTGGCTTACAATCGTGGAAATATGGTACCATATTTCTATTATTTTAAAACTAGAGTGTTACCTTGGTGTGATGAACATTTTTAAGGGAAATTGTAAAAAATAAAATTACTTTACAATACCTAATTAATGCATAAATTTAGTAACAGAAAAGTTAACATGGTTGTACACAAACATACACAACAAACATGCATCAATATTCTGTGCTCTATGTTTGAAACATACAGGAAATTAGCGACCTATTTCCGCTGAGTTACGGATGCGATACAACTGTATTTACCATTAACAGCAACTATTAACCGCTGTTAAAAATATGAAGCTTGCACTAAAATATCAATAACCATTCCAAGTGCATACCTGAATTGTAAAAAATGTTTTCTATGTAAGACTACGCACAGCCAATCACATTTCACTTTGGCTGCTCAGTGATTTTCACATAAATATCCTAAATGTACTGTGAAGCAACCAGCCTGTGCTTGGGTATACTTTTTCAATAAGTCAGTTGTGTTTCTAGGGTTTTGCTCAGTCATTTTAACCGGAAGGTAGGCCACCATGGTATCGGGGGGACGCCATTGTGGTCGCCGTTGCTGGTCACTTTGTTCTCGACTACCGAAGAAGCCGTACGTGTGCCGCGTTGTGCGAGGTTCGCACGTGGTAAGCCGAGGGGCGCAAACGGTAGCCATGGGGCCGCGATGGAAGGTGGTGATAAGACTTGCTAGAAACTTTAATTATTAACTCGTTTTGCTTCTATTTGATGTGAATTTACAGCCGTATCAACCACGTGGCCGGCCCACTATCGGTTTATGACTTGAGTTTAGCACGTGCTACTTTATTTTGAGTTGGGTTTCATTTTAGTTTAGTTCAGTTCTCTTTCATTTTAATTTATGTTGTACAAGAAGTTTGTACGTGCCGATGTAAGCACGGTGGCGTGATTTTGTAACAAACAAAGTAATAAATATGGGCTGTTGATCTAACCACGTGTCTGAATGCCGTTATGCATGCGTCCATCCTTCGATACCACGAACTCTAAGGTAAGAGTAACTCACCACTGAAACCGGAGCATATATGAGGACTGATCAAATTATTATTTTTCCTTGTGGAACATTGTAAGCAACTAGTGGGGCTAGTATCGTCACATCAGCCAGGTGCAGTGTGTGCAAGCCCAGCGAGTGCCACCACAGTACATTACATATTTGGTCAGGAACATCAACTCTCACTTGACTCCAATATTATCCTCTTGTTTAATTGTATTCATAGTGTGACGTTGTGACATGCACTGGCACGTAGGCCATTCTTTGTTTCGTATCATACAGTAATCTAATTTTTTTTATAGTAATACAGTCAACTCCCAATTTAACGACCCTTCACGGTTTCAGAGAATAGGGTCGTTATTTCGAAGGGGTCGTTATTAGAATTTTTACACATTTTCGGCAATCCCCGACCTCTAAAATGTTGACATTCGCTGTTTTTATCATTGAATCGGCGTTCACTCGCCTTTGGCGCAAAAGTTACGTGATTTTATATAATTATACACATTTATTTTGAAAATAAAACACGTTATTTTTTTAAGTATGCCATTGAAGTGGATCGACAACCATTGTTTACTTCAATATAAATCATAAACGTTGCAGATAACGTAAATTCTTGCGCCCGCAATGTCCATTTTGGGATGTCATTTTCAAGAATGCCATGATAAAATTTATTGAGATAGTAATATTTTTCAGTAGAGTGAAGTATTTTGAATAAATAGGTACACTGGGAGCAGATATATGACCTTCCCTTGGCTCAAAATTAAGCAAAAACGTCGCCTGCGATATAGATTCCTGCGCCCGCAACGACAGTTTTTGGAAGTTATTTGCAAGAATACCGTAATTAAGTTTATTGAAATAGTAATATTTTTCAATAGAGTGAAGTATTTTGAATAAATAGATACACTGGAAGCGGATGTAAGGCCTTTCTTTGGCTCAAAACTAAGCAAAAATGTCGCAGGTAATACAGATTCTTGCACCCACAATGACTGTTTTTGGAAGTTATTTGCAAGAACACCGCAGCAAAGTTTATTTACATTGTAATATTTTCAGTAGAGTGAAGTATTTTTAATAAATAGATACTTTGGAAATGGATATATGACCTTTCTTTGGCTCAAAATTAAGCAAAAACGTTGCCGACAATATAGATTCTTGCGCCCGCAACAACCGTTTTTGGAAGTTATTTGCAAGAAAGCTTTATTGAAGTAGTGATATTTTTCAATAGAATGACGTATTTTGAATAAATGATACTCTGAACGTGCATATACGATTTTTCTGTAGATCAACATCAAGCATGAATTCATGATAATGAAACATGAATATCGTCGGCAACATAAATTAAGTGCCAGCAATATCGGTGTTTCGAAACTATTCACAATGTACTATCGTAATGTTGTGGATTTAAATGGTAATATATTTCAATACGCACATACATTTGAATTAATGTACATCACGGTTGACATCTTAAGACTTTTCTTCGACATATTAGGCCCAAACTTTACCGGCAACGGTAATTCTAGTTGGCACAACATATGCTTTGAGAAAGCTGTTTGCATCCTGGGACCTTATCTTGGCGGTGAGCGACCACACACACATGTACGATAATTTGTGTGCGCAAGGACCTATCTGTAAACTGGTTAGTTCAAAAACAACAGACACGACGAGTCAAACTTATGTCACTTGTACCACTTTTGACCACTACCTAGTCACAACTCCTGATGCTCGCTCGCTCAGTAGATGGGACGTGATGATAACACTACTCCCTTTGTTCTTGCAGTTTGTTCACTTCTCTAGCCCAGCTGGCCATGTGAAAATAATCTGCTTGTATAATGAATCTACTCTGTGACTGCAAGCTAAGTGAAAGCAAGACAAAGAAAGAGGAGGGATGCGTTATCAGCACTACACATCAGCCAGGCGAGCATTTGAAAGTAAAGACGACTGGGCAACGGGTAAGAACGGCATAAGTGACTAAGTTTGGACTCGTTGACGGCACAGTTTTAACATTAACTCTACTCTTGCAGTGGCGTGCCATCGTTAAAAGGGCACAAGTACCGAACACAGTACGGCACAAAGCTTGTCTTCAAACTTCACTTGATTTTTTAAATTCATTATTTTCGTGTTGCAAAGGATAGTACACCAGCCTCGCGGCCTCCGAAAAAATGTTGCGTGCGACACTAATTTTAGTGTATTTTTACGAGAGTCTTGTAAACATTTTTAGGTTTATTTTTACACGCAATGCTACGGACATCAAGTCTACACGATCGTGAGCAGGCATCCTTGCTTGGTGTGTTATTTTTCTTTGTGACATGGACTGGTTGTATCGATCATTCGTAGAAGTGAATTTAATCTGAAGACGTCTGTCTATTGATATAAATTTAAACTTAAGTTATTATTTGTCATTTTTCGTGTGAAACTATATGGATGTCAGACTATGTATTCGTAAGAAGACACTCAGTGTTCTCTTTTTTCTCTTTCTCTTTCTCCAGGACGTGGGTCGGTTATATTTACAGTTCTGGGTACCCTTTCAATCAAAAGAAGATGTCAGTCTTGTGATATAAATTTACATTTTAATGATAACTTGTCTTACTTTCCCGCAAAACGCTACGAAAATCGGAATCCCATTGGATATACTTTATAGAAAAAATTCAATTTTAAAATTTGGTAAAGTGGTGGGGGGGGGGAGGGGGGCAAAAAAGGCCTCAACAAATTTCCGACTTTACGAATGTCATAAACGGAACTGTCAGTATTCGTAAAATCGAGGGTCTAGTATAAATTATTTTCATTGTCTGCAGCAGAAAAAAATTTTTAATTCACTGTTCACAAACTGTAGAAGTGTGTTTTCCTATTTTATTACGACTCTTATGCGATGAAAAGGATTTTTCCCCAGGTTTCATAACTCAAATACTACATTAGACAGCAACAAATATGCAATTGAATACAGTAAGTCACACTATAGAGCGCTAGGTAGCAAGACATGCTCACCGTATACGTGGAATCTCCTCTGCAAGGGGAGTCCATGGTGGTTTCGAGAGTGTCTGCATCGTCAAGGCAGTGACGCAAAGTGGCGCTGAGGTCAGGTGGGGCTGTCTTCTCCATGCCCAGCACGTCTTGCAAGCATGATCCTCCGAGATTGTGGAGCCAGTCCTCCTTGCCGAACCTCTCCCGCAGTTCTTCCACCTGTCTCTTGGTCTGCAGGTGCTCCTGGTCTGACGCATCTACAAAGACAAGACACTCGTATGTCAGGACTCCACAGCCTTCCACGGCTCGTACGCTGTCTAGTTAGGGTCGCTGTGTACCCCAGTATATTTACATGTTACACTATTTCAGATGAGGCACAGTACCTGTCGAACCTAGTACATGCCACCACTACTTTTGTTTTAGTTTATTTCGGTGCGGACTATATTGCCATAAAATCTTTTAGGCTGTTTTTACAATACCCAGAAACTAAGATATAATAAATTTTTTTCCAAAAAAATACTTAATGACTGCCTATTCATTAGAATTTTTTCACATGTACTAAGTCTAGAAGCAATATTTTGTCTTCTCAAAGAAGAAAATAGCTTTCACCCGACAGCAATATTATGAAGGGTGCCCGAACCAAATGTACTGTAATTGCCGGCATACAAGACAATTATTTTTACATATTTTTGGCTTTTGAAATTGCTACTCATCTTATATGAAGGTGCAAAAATTTTTGGTAACCTAAAAATCGTTTGAAAACTAAGCTGTAAGCTGTGGAGTTGTATGATGTTTCAAGGAATTGCGGTTTTCGTCACAAATTAAAACAAGTGCCCCGTTTTTTTTTTTTTTTTTTTTTTTTTAAATAAAATTTACAGTACGAAATTTTGATACGCGTCATTCATAATAAAGGACTTCCTCGCAGCGAAGTGGCGATAGATGCAGCTGGAGCGCGTGCCGAGATACTTTGTCTCTCCAGCCTGCAACTCTCGGGCGGAGAAAACGAGGATCTAGGTCCGCATGCTTACATCCTTTGTCTCGCAAGCACAAAACTCTCGGGCGGAAAAAACGAGGATCTAGGTACCGTATCATACATTCTGTGTCTACCGTCTAGTGCTAGGCTGGCAGACAACAGCGCACAGGAATGCAATGACCTTGCAAGCAGCTGTTGTAGCCCGGCGTTGCCATGTAGCGCGCGGCGTGCCTCAGGTGTTGCCAAGCCGCGCACAACTGCAGGTGATGTCGCCGGCCGCCACCGTGCATTTCCTTGCCTCTTGGGTGCCCGGAGGGCAGTAATAGCCTATGTTATTCGTTTATATGTCTACTATGATGTTTATATGACGATAATAAATGTATTTAAAATATTTAAACTAAATTTTTAATGTTTCCGGCAAAGGAAAAAAATACTTATGCACTCGTGTATAGTGCGCACCACGATTTTTGCAACAAGTTACAGGGAAAATAATTTTTTTAGTGCCTCGCTAGTATGTAAAAAAATACGGGAGGATGAGCCAAGCGAGCGGTGAAACAGCAGGAGGGACGCTATGATGGAGGGGTCAAGGAAGGAGGAAAGAAGAAAGGAAACGTAGCTGGCAACATATAAAAGAGAGAGACAAGATAACATTAACACTGTAAGAGTGTGATGGCAGAGAGGGTGGGGGTGAGCCAGGAGGGGTGAGGTGGCTTGTCTCTCTACCAAGGTCGCTTGCTGTCTGCCAGCCCTCGCCTCGCGGGTGTGTGCCTTGCTCTACTGTGCCAGCCACTTCCAGCATTATCCCACCCCTCCTCCAACAAGTCATTGAGATACCATCACCCCTAAGATAACATGCTGTGACAGCAGCAAGCTTGCCTTTTTTTTTCTCTCCTGGTGTGTTTGTGGGGGTGGGGGAAGGAAAAAAAATACGCTCTTTTTTCTTCCTTCCTTTCCCAAAAAAGATAGCTGGTCACGAGCCATCAAATATCTTTCCCGGGTGGGGGATGGAGAAGGGAGAAAAAGGAGAACAATGACACCTTTTTCTTTCTTTCTGTCCCCATGGAACGATAGTTTATCATGAGAAGTCAAAATTAAATCTTAGGGTTTAACCAGCGACGACGGTTACAACAGAGCAAGGCAGGAGGGGAAAGAGGGAGAAAAAGAAAAGGAAGAGGAGTAATGATTGAGGAACCTGGCCGTGAGAACATTCTCTCTCTGCCTCCCACAGTTGACACCCGTCGGTTTAAGACTATAACTTCGGCTTCTTACTCCCCCCCCCCCTCCCTCACGACCATCCAACAGCCTTTTTTTTCTCTGCTTCCTACTCTTGACACCCGTCAATTTAAAGCTTAAAATTCGCCTTCTCACCCCCCCTTTCCCGCCGCCACCTCTCAACTGACCACTGACCTTTCTTTCACGTATTTCTTTTCTATTTTCTGTGTATAGTACGCACCCATGAATTTTAATCAATTGTTTTGGAATAAAAGTGTGTGCTATACACGAGTAAATACTGTATTTTTCAGCCGGGAATTTCAAAATTAGTAATTTACTTTTTTTTCAAGACTTTGTACCTTCAAAACCATGACTCGTCTTATATGCGGGGTCGTCCTATATGCCGACAAATACAGTAATATTATGTGCTCAGTGTCTTTGCCTACATGTACACATAATACTACAGTAAAACCTCTTTATAACGACCCATTTTATAACGGCCACCTGTCTATAACGACCCGTTTTTGGGAAACCGTGAATTTTTAATTTTTTTTTTATTTCAAATTTCAAGGAAATCGGCAAAAAATAGGTTTTTGTGCGCCGTGATGCGTTTCTAGTGGCAAGAACTGTACTCCGCGCAGCAAGCGGTAACTTATCCTTCCCCTCTCGTGCCGTAACGGTACTCTTATCTTCCTTTCCCCTCGCGTGAATACCTGGCACGCTCGGCATTCTCCACCTTTGTTCACGTGCCAGTGTTCTCTCGCTTGCTGTTAGATACGCTACACGCTCTCTGTTTGCTCTATTATAACGACTTTATTGCGCGACTTTTGGATTTCTGTTGGTTTTTTACGATTTATGACGACTTATTACGCTTTGATTTTCACGATTTCAATTTGGTAATTTATTTGGTTTGAGTTTGTGAACGATTATTAACGACCCACACAGTTCTTTTGGCTTTCGATTTGGTTACGATTATTAGGCTTGATTCTGTAAACGATTATTGACGACCCACGCAGTTTTTTGGCTTTCGATTTGGTTACGATTATTAGGCTTGATTCTGTAAACGATTGTTGATGACCCGTACATTTTTTAAAACTTCATACGGACTTTCGATATTTCCATAATGAGTGGAAAGCGAGTCGGCTTGTCGCTTCTGAAGAAGTATGAAATAATCAAGGAAGTGGAATCGACACAGACGCCAAAGTCAGAGATTGCGCGGGAGTTGGGCATCCTGCAGTGCAGAAGGAAGGACGCAATGCAGACGTAAAAACACTAAGGTGTACGATGCACGCCAATTTGGAGGAAGCTGTGCTGGAATGGTTCGTCCAACTTAGAGCACAAAACTTACCTGTAAGCGAGCCAACGCTACAAAAAAAAGCTGATGAACTTGCCTTGAAGTTAGGCATTGAAAACTTCAAATGTTCAAATGGGTGGCTGGATAGTTTCAAAGCGCGCCACGGAATAGCTAGCCACAAGATCGTTGGCGAAAGTGCTTCGGTCAGCGAAAGATCGGTGAGTGAGTGGCTGCCCTTGCTCCAGAACTTCCTCAGCCACTATCAGCCGCGCGACGTGTACAATGCCGACGAGCTGGGGATATTTTATAATCTCATGCCAGATCGCACCCTAGCAGTGAAAGGAGACACGTGCAAGGGTGCAAAGAGGAGCAAAGAGTGCCTCACTGTTCTCCTATGCTGCAACATGGACGGCAGCGACAAGATGAAGCCCCTCGTGATCTGGAAATCCAAGACCCCCCCGAGGTTTCAAAGGCAATGTAATTCCTTGCGATTACGACTTTAACAAAAAATTATGGATGACATCTGCAGTGTTCACGAGGTGTCTTCGTGGCTTCGATGCAAAGATGGGTGTCAACAATAGAAAAGTGGTTCTCTTCGTCGACAACTGCCCCGTACATCCTAAAGAATACCACCAGCGTGCTTCAGCCCCTGGACCAGGGCATAATACAACTAGTAAAACTCAAGTTTCGAGAGACATGAAGAAGTGGGACGTGTTTAAGGCGATTGAAGCGATCGTCGCTAGTTGGGTGGCAGTAAAACCTGAGGCCATCACCAGTTGCTTCCGTCACGCCCACTTCATCGCACCAGTCGACGAAGAGGCTGCCGTCCATGTGGCTGTCGGCGACTCCGAAGACCCGGACGACCCACCGACAGCAGACGCCGAACTCCAGCCCAGCCCCTCGACTGAGCCCCAGCACGGCCCCTCGACTGTGCCCCAGCCCGGCCTCTCAACTGAGCCTCAGCCCGGCCCCTCGTCAGTGCCTCCCCCTGCTCCTGTTACTCGACCATGTGACGAGGAAACTTGGCAGTTTATTGTCCCAGACTGCTCATTTGAAGAATTCATAAGAGTGGATGACGAAGTTGCAGTCTGGGGTACTGTCGATGACGCCGGTGCGGTTGAACAACAGGAGTCGAGCGGCGATGAAGACGTCGAGGGAGAAAGTGTAATTGCCTATGTCCCCACGACGAGAGACGTCCTCAAAGCTGGGGATGTCTACGCATCGATGCTGCGGCGACATGGTGCAAGCGATGAGATGATGTAATACTTTTTGCGCATAAAGGAGTTCGTTGAAAAGGCTGCTATCAAAATGAAGCAGACCTCTATCAAGGACTTTTTTAAAAAATAGGAAACAGTTGTTCGGCCATTTAATGTGTCATACTTTCTTCTATTGTGTGTTTGTTTAGTGTTTCGTCAACGCAGTGATAATAGTAAACAAATGATCTGCCTAATTTATCACGTTTGTTGGATATTATATCTGGTAAGTTTTTTTATTAGTGTACTTGTAGTTTTTTCATGATTTTTTTCCCTTGTGTACTCTATAATAAATTTAAACGTTTGCTTGTACAACCGCTACGACTATGCTGTTAACTAATTATTAGTACACTTAGAGTGGGGACCATGTCGCTACATTTTCTTTGTCCTGAACAAAATATTTTACACATTGACATGTAACTTTAATATTTTAACTGAGCGATAACGTTACGTCACAGTACACACCCGCAATTATCTTTCTGTCTGTCTCAAGGCAGAGCAGGCTGACACGCTGATGAGGACAGCTGCTGTGGCTGTGGTATTGATCGGTGCATGCGCGCACAGCCATCTACGGCACTCACCTCCCCCCCCCTCCCACTTCATACTCCCGGCTGGCCGGCTGGCCGAGCGGCTGGCAGATAACAAGCAAGCGGTGACACGGCACGTAACCTCACAGCGCGTGACTTTCTTAGCGTTCACGGCATAAAAGAAAAGCCTCGAGAGTAGAATACACTATCGCCTTTTCTCTAAAAGATGTCTGGTAATAAATTTTGTTTATAGCTAAGTTTAAATGTACGACTTATTATTGCTTAAGATGACTGAACATGGACTCAATGCAAAAACAGCCTATTTTGACATGTAGAGGTTCCAAATGGGTGCGAAATCTTATAACGACCACCTCTCTATAACGACCCTAATCTCGGGAACCGTGAGGGGTCGTTATAAAGAGGTTTTACTGTATTTGTTTTGAGTAGTGGTCATGTGTGTATTGCTATTTACTGACAGTGCAATCAAGGAAACTTTACATGTGCACCCAGTCCCTCGATGTGCTAACTGAAATTTGGGGAAATAATGGAAATTTATGTTTGAGTTTTCTCTAATGATGTGTTTACCTTTGGTAATGACCATGGATTGTAAAATGTGTCTTGTGAAATTTTGTTGAAATTTTGCTGCTGGTGTTATCAGTGTATTCTTGTGCTGTGTATCAAGATTTGTTGCACTGCAGTGTTGTAGGTTGGTTGGCATGGTGTGTTTAAACTGCTGCTGTTTCTGTTGTTGGGTCACTGCTTTGTGTATCTGCATGTTCATGCCTTTCAAGTGAAGTGTTTTTTGTTTAACCTGCAGTGGCTGTAATCTTGAACTTGACACACAGAGGACTGTGGGGACAACCTCTGCATGTCAAGTGGGGGGTTGTGAGATGGTCCACCCACCACATAGACCTTAATTACCGTATTCGCCCATGTACCCCGCGCACCCATGTAAGCCGCGCACTCCTTTTTTCAATGACAAATTTGGGGAAAAAAATTTTTTTCAAAAAATAAATTTTTTGGGATAGAAAAATTTTATTATGGGGCAAAACAATCAAACAAACAAAAATTATGCTCACCTACTATATTTATTTGTATATAGCAGCCACTTCTTTAAAATAAATCAATGCCTCATAAATGGGGCGGATGTTAATGCACGGAACTGAGTTTGCCGCAACGAGAGGTTGATATGCACTTTTTTGCTTCCAAGTGGCAAGCGCTGCATGCCAGCAACACGGCACTAGCCAGTGTCTGTGTGTGTATGCGGGGGCGCTCGGACACTTGAGTAAGCGGTCAAGGTCAACTGGTACAGTCGCAGCACAAAAGCAATACAAACACCCCACGTGTATCACCACTTCACGAGACGTTTTCAGTGAATAAAAAAGCTTAGCTCTGTATGTATCACTCACAATAAATACAGCTATGTATAAATGGATTCTGTAGATGCAAAGCCGGGAAAAAAAATATAAAGTCTTTGGTATAAATAAAAAAAAGTTTTTAAACTGGTACGTCATCGTCATCTACATTAGGTACCACCGTCATCATCGCTGCTGTCCCCGTCTATTTGGTCAGGTACGAGTGCTTCTGCCCCAAGCAAATAACGTGACGACGTTGATACTGAACCAACTTGTCATTATATGCATCGGGAAGTCGCTGGCAAACAGTCGTTTTCCGTCGCACAGATAAGCCATTCCGTCTGTAGAATCGGTAAATCCAGTTCTTGCTAGCCTTGAACTCAGGATTTACACCCAATTCTCGGGCAATTTTCAAGGCCTCCAATTGACACATGTAAGTAGAAACGGCATATCCAAACTGTCGTAATGCAGTTATGTATGCAACTAATCTTTCTTCTACGTGTGGAAATTTAGCTTTTTTCCCCCCTGACGGCCCTCCTGTTCACATTGCTTTCCTGCAACTTGTTTCTCATTTTCCGCCAGTCTCTGATACACGACTCCGCAATGCCGTACTTACGGCCTGCCGCGCGGTTTCCTAACTCTTCTGCTTCTTTTATCACCTTCAGTTTCTCTCCCACTGTAAATGAACGCAATCGTTTTGACATTTTTATTGCCCGAACTATCAATGTAAACACTACGATAACTGTACGCTAATCAGTTACATGCAGAGAACACTACTAGCTGCACACTTGAGTTCGTAAGTTATCCGCGATCACATCACTTGTCTAGACATCCACATTCCACCGCCGCACCACCCCCACAGCGTTGCCAAGCCTCCCTACTGCACGTGCGCACGAACTTCAAACTTAAATTACCCATGTAAGCCGCGCACCCTCATTTTGGGCATTCTAATTCGGGAAAAAAGGTGCGCGCGGTACATGGGTGAATACGGTATTTTCTTTATTTTTGTGTTTATTTTATATTTCGTGTAATTTACTGAAATTGTTGTTATTCAGTATATGTTTTAATATCTTCACATTGAGGCGCTCCGACACGTCTCATGCTGGTCAAATGGTCCTGATCGCAATATGTTTCAGAGGAAATTCAATATTTATGTCGACTGTTGAAGAAAACCTTAGAGATCGTCAATAAATCCCTAAGCTGAGTGACAGGACATTGCTGTTTACCTGCAAAAAGTCCCTTCATTGATGAGTGCACTGGTATGGGGCCAGTGTGCCTCCCAGCCTATTCTGGCGGGCAGCGAGGCGATGGTCACCGTCAACGTCTCCTGCACAGCCGTCAGTAGGTTCAGCTGCAACCTGGTTTCAAGAATTTCGGAAAAGACTGTGAACTCAAGTTAGTGCCCAAACCTCCTCGGACCACGTTAGAGTGACGTCACAGTTCGCAGTTTAATTGGCTCCCTACTTCTCCTGCACCTGGTGGCGCTTTCATGATGGAAGACGGCGAGTGCTTAAAACTACACCGTTAAAGAAGACACACATGCGCCGATTTAAAGACTTTAAAATAATTGGACACTTTGTGAAAACCTAAATTGACATTTACCTCTCCTCAAATTCAGTGTTTTGTGTGGGGAGAGGGTAGGAGAAATATAAAATATAAATACAGGTGTAGAGCCCAGATCTGGGAGATTTGGCTCTTGTCGGGTGGACACTATGCTACTCCAAGATAAGTACTTTCTACACTTTGGCCTTTCTGGCAAACTGTTCACGTGCGAGGGCACGATACTGTAAAGGGTTATTATCTTTCTTTCGTTGTTGACGATACTTGTTAATGTAAAGTTTTGGCCCTTTCGGCAATACATACATAAGAGTAAAATTGCTATTGAAATGTTTGTCACTTTAATGTTTGTTGAAAACCTATATATAAGTTGTATTGAGCACTATATATGTTGTTGGAATGGAATATAAAATATATATTTTTATAAGAATATGCTCTCTTTTACTGTTTGCAAAGTATGACCCAAAAGTTCTCTGTCATTAGTCATTTATTTTATATTTTTATTCTTTGCTGAAAGTTATTTTCCTAGGAGTTTTTTTTTTTTTTTTTTGAGCAAGTTATACTTGTACCACCTGGTATTTTTAGAGGGGGCTATGGGCCGTATTGTACAAGTAACAACCTTGGTCTCAGAGTATTGTTGACAGAAGTTTAGAAGGGTGATGTTTGGTCTTTTCCTGTATCAGTATTGAAGTTATTCTATTTAATAGTTTATTGAGTCAATTTAGGTTGTTGTGAACTTGTGTTTTTTTTATTATTATTTTTAGATATCATAATTTGTAGCAGTTCTAATTTAAACAATCATTGTATTTTAACTTCAGGCTGGATCTATCGTTGGCCAGTTGAGTATAACACCACAGGTGTACTTACCCAGTTCCTGGAAGAACTAAATTTAAATTGTAAGTTTTTCCACTACTATTACTTTTCACTGGAGCGCATGTGTGTACCTACAAGCTGAGTAGGCGATAGAGACAGTGATATGTTTGCGCGGGCCGGCGTGGGCCAATCAAAAGACATGCCGTTTGAAATTACGTAATAATCTTTAAATTACAAAATAAAGTGTATTTATGTTTTGGAAAGTAATATGTTAACTTGAGATGTGGATTTTTGAATACTAAATTTGTAATTGTTCATTGTATTCAATGAAGTTTTAGTTTTCCGTTACGTTTTTACTTCTGTGTGCTGGGTGGCCGCCAGAGGTGCTACAGGAGGAGAGCAAGCGTCACGGGGGTCAGCCATTTGCTTCGTGCTCGAGCTCGAAGAGAGTAAATTTGTTGTGCTGGATGGAATATCTTGTGTGTGTGATAAGAGGGGGCCATGGGAACTTGTTTGAAGTTAATATTCTTTTTCTCACGTTTTAATTTGTAGCCAAGCCGAGGGCTGATGTTGCTTAGCAGGATGGTAGAAGATAGGACGAAGTAGTGTTGCGTGACTAAAACTACGTAGACTTTCATTTGAGTTTTCGGCAAACTTCGTATTGGGTCAGATGTTTTCTCCCAGGAGCGTCAGTTAAAAATTTTAACGTTATGTGAAAACAGTAAGAGTTACAATAATTAACATCATGTGCTAGTAAAACTGTTCGGTTTTGCTGTATCACATTTCAGTTTAAAAACACTTGTAGGATAACTCATATACAGTAGAACCTCGATTATCCGCGATAATGCAGGGGAAGAGACAGTCGGATAATCGAAATTCGCGGTTGAGCGAGTCGATAGTTTATCTTATCTAGTGCCATGACGCAGATGTTGTTATTATCGGTGAGAGTTGTTGCTATCTTATCTGTACCCACGTAGCAGTCCCGGCAATTATCTGACCGCTGCACTTCAG
>PNEQ01063380.1:0-16778 GCA_003012365.1 Medauroidea extradentata
GAGGTCGTTTGTAATTGATGTTGTTTCACTAATGCTGTATTCAAATAAGAAAATACACGGGACTACATGCAGTTATTCGCTACCAACCATACAAACAAAAATGTAACTGTTGTTAATGTTGGCTTATATGCAGTAACGGCTAGTGATTTTTTTCAAAGGTTAAATCTTTAGTGCTCACTTTATTCCGAATGGCCTATAACTAGTTTAACAGTATAGTGGAAAAAATACACAAGTGCGTAAAAACCGTAATCCTTACATTCTACGACACTGATTAAGCGATAAACAAGGTGTCCTTTTAATAGTAAAATAATTATCTTTTATAGGCGGATTGGTACAAAGTAAGCACTGCAATATCACAGTGAATTATTTTTTTTCAAGTAGGTCAGTTGGTTTTCACTATTTGCATGGCAGCAGAACAAGCAAATTTTAACATTGTCGCACCGTTATGAGAAAACTATGAAAGCTAAAATTGTTTTGTAAGAGCAAAATGTATTCGCAAGAATCGTCTACAAAACTAACAATATTTCATAAAGATATAAAATTATGATTTTATCGCAATTGAACACCCTTAAGGGCTTGTTCCTTGTTTTTTTTTTTTCAGACTGGTACCAATAACTTAAATATTGGTTTAACCAAAAGCTTAGAAAAAATTTCAGACAATGTGCAGTCACGCGATGCTCAATAATGTGGATGCGTTTTTGAAAGTAATGTACCATTCTTCAGAAAAAAAAATTGTTTATTTATGGTTTTTTTCACGACAAAAAACGCGGTACTTTGGTGAAGCAATAAAAAACCGTCCAGTACATTGCTACAAAAATCTGTGTTACAAATTATGAGATGTTTCTGTAAAAACTGTAGAGAAAAATTTTGATATGACTATTAGGTAGCAATAAAAAATATTTTTGAAATAACTGCAAAACTAAGTAACAAGCTCTTAAAATATTTGAACTTGTGGACAGAATTACATCAACGTTTGTACACACATAGTATTTTCTAATCTGACTTAAATAATATATATTTTGCTAGCACCCTGTTCATATTATCAAAATGGCGGGCATTTGAAATTTTTTCTAAGAAACAGTACTTTAGAATTCCATCAAACTTGGTACACATATACAAAATATATAGATGACTTCACTTTTACGTATTTCGTTTATCCCGTGTGCATATTCATAAAATGACGGTCATTTTTATACAGGGTGAGTCGGGAGGAAAGGTACATGCTTTGAGGAGTGATAGTGCTGGTGATTCTGAACAAAATGTTTCTAATAATCATATGCCCATTTCTTAACCGTTTCAGAGAAACCGAATGAAAACAACAAGGAACAGGAAATGTGCAGGTGACGGTAAATCACGATACTGTTATCGTATGTTTTGTTTAATTGTGTACATTTCCATACAAAACATGTTCAAACACTCCACCACCAACTTCAATGCATTTTGCTGCTCTGATAAGACAACTGCTGTGTTGCTGATCTGAGCTCATTAGTACATTGCTTTACTTGAGCACAAGCATGGTAAATACGAGCGAGAAGTTCCTCTCTTGTGTCCACCCTACGCGTGTAGACTTCACTTTTAAGCCAACCCCACGCCGTGTGTAAATGTACACAATTACACACAACATAAGATAACAGTAGCGTGATTTACCGTCAGCTGCACTTATCCCGTTCCTTGTGGCTTTCATTCAGTTTCTCTGAAACGGTTAAGAAAAGGGTATATGTGAATTAGAAACATTTTGTTCAGAATCACCAGTACTATCATCCCTCAAAGCATGTTACTTTCCTCCCGACTCAGCCTGTATTTTTAGCTTAGTATTACATATCTTAGAAAATATCTTCCAGAATTTCACCAAACTTGGTAAACATATTTATACTACACACAAAGTTCAAATTACGGTTGTATATTTCGTTCATCCTATGTTAAAAAAAGTTAAATGGCGGCCACTTTTATGTTTTTAATGTAGTATTACATCTCTCAGGTAACGTTTTTTTTTTTTTTTTTTTTGCAATTTCACCAAACTTGGTACTCGAATACTACATGCAAAGCTGACTTAACTGTAGTGTATTTCATTCAACCTGTGTTCATATTTTCAAAATGGCGGAATTTTTTATATTTTTAATGTAGTATTAGGCCCTACATATCTTAGAAAGTATTCGTCACAATTTCATCAAACTTGTTTCACATATACTACACACAAGTCTGACTTTAGTTTTGCGTATTTCGTTCATCCTGTGTTCATATTTTCAAAATGGCGGACAATGTTATATTTTTTTGTATGGAATAACATATCTTAGGAAAAGCTTTTCAGGAATTCACAAAACGTAATACACATATACTTCATACAAAATGTACTTGTATATTGCGTATCTCTTTCATCGTGTGTTCACATATCAAAAAATTGCGGCGAATTTTAATTTTTAGCAATGTATCCGCTATCTTAGGAAATATATTTGAGTATTTCTCGAAACTCGGTACACAAATACTACATGGAAAGTTGACTTAACGTTTGTGTATGTTGTTCATCTCGTCTTCATTATTTTCGAAATAGCAGCTATTTTCATATTTTATTTTAGTAATACATATCATTAGAATAATTTTTCTGAATTTTATCAAACATGGTACTCATATTATACTGCATACAAAGTTGATTTGACTTTTGTGAATTTCCTTCATTCTGGGTTCTTAATTTGGTAGCCATTTGTATTATTTCTTTCTCTATAATATGACTTACCTGATGAAATATATTGAGAAATTTTTAAAACTTGGTACGCACACTATTTTACCAAGCTGACTTGACTTTTGCGTACCTCGTTCATCATTTCGTAATATTTTGAAAACGGGGACTACTTTTTATTATATTTACGATAAACGCACATCTCAGAAAATGTTTTCCTTAGTTTTGTTAAACTGGGTACTTGCGTATTATTAGCGAGCTGACTTATCGTTAGTATGTTTCGTGTACATACGTCGAAATAAATATTATTATTTGATTTTTCTAGATTACGTAAACGATTTTAACTTTCAGGGTTTATTTGCACCTACTTTGATGAAAGTATGCTTATCAGTTATGCTGGTAATTTTTTGTTTTAAGTTGCGAGGACTAATCTTCCATACAAATTAAATGTGTAGTGCGTAAATAATTTGACTGTTGTACAATATAGCAATACATACATGAACACAATGTTATATGAACTGCTAACATGTTGTTTACCGTTAAATGTTACACATATGTCAACGGTTACTTTAACACAAAACATTTATGACAACATTCATGGGCTTTAATGACAATTTCAAGAAGAAAGTTCGTCAGACAGTGATTGAGAATATTTATGCACGGAATGACTTAATTCTAATACGCGGAGGAATACCAGTGTTCTACAATCGTAAAAATAAATATATAACTATCGATAGTGAGTAGAAAAATAATTATCCGTTTTGTCAAAACTATTGCGGACCTTTTCAAAGAAATATCCATTTTTGGATGTACGTATGAGCAATAAGTTACGAATGTGTGTGAGTTATTTATATTTCGATGCAACCTGTCATTATTTCCAGAACTGTAACATTATCAAAGTCTAAACAAGGAAACGAAACACGCCTCAGTTGCGCGTTCGTCTCTGAACATCACCCTTGCTGCCAAACATAACGCGGAATGACAGAGACTCCGGTAATGGGATGTCAGCGCCGGATTGGTCGGCTCATTTCCGAGGAACGACAATTCCCGACGATTGCTCCCCGCCTTTGCCATCGTCCCCTCGTAACCACGAGTAGCCAGTCTGAACTTTAATCGGAAGACTTGTCACAAGCTTCTTCGCCATCAAGCCACTTCAATTTGTTGTCCTGTAGTTTTTTTATGTTCTAGGCAGTGTATCCCTCACCCCCGTCTTTTTTTTGTCTCGTCCTATTTCCTAACCCTCGTGACGGGAAGACCAAGAGAAATTTATATTGGCTGCTGGGCTTTTTTCTCCTCGTGCCTTCGGAACGATTGTGAAAGGGAGGGAATGGGAGGCTGAGCTCTGGACCACGAAGTGTCATTATGTCTCAACTTGCTGGCTATTTGCTGCGGAGGAGGGTAAGTTTCCGAGGGTAGGGGGTAGCTAGTCTGGCGTGCAATCAAAATGGCTTTTCCACCCCTCGTTCCGTCGGAAGAAAAGAAGACGCGTCGGTTTGGCAAAATGAGTTAGCTCTCCAGAAAGGGACGGATGTAAGTGATATTGCCGCCCTGCAGATGTTGGCCGCAGGGTTCATCCCCTCCTCACCACCCACAATTCTTAAGCTCGTTAAATTAGTTGGCTCCGGAGTCTGAAGTTTTCTCCCGACAAAATAATACTCCGCTAATTTCTATGTCTCACCCGCCAAGTCGAATTCCCTATACGACACACAATTCTAAATAATAGAGTATTTTTTTTCTCATTTTCCCTTGTTTCTCCGGCGGGTTTCATACTGTTTAAATATGCACATAAGACGTTGTCGTAGATTGGAAAATGTTTATTATTTGCTTAGCGACAAGACACAGACAGTTAATATTCTCCTAGCCGTAACCGAACACAAAAATAGTCTTGAGTGTCAAAATGTATTACTCAACTTTATTTTCAAACTAGTAAACTTGTACTGCTAAATGATGGCCGCAGTTTATGCAGCACGTTTCATATTTAATAACGGAGTAAAACTTTTTTTAATACGATGAATGGCTACTGCTGTAAATTAATTTAAGGTATTTTAAACAATATTACATATAGGGTAAATATTGAAGTGTAGAACGGTAAAATCAAAACATATTTAAATAAACGCAAACATATTGAATTATTATGCAACGGTCTTTACTTTTCAAACATATTTTTGTAAATCGTTAATTTAACATAAAGTTTGACAAATTTTCTTTAAAAATATGTTGATGCTTTTAAATGTTTGGTCACATAACTAAATTTGACGGTCCACTCTCATAAATAGGGCGACAAATATTATTACGAATTATAAGGACGAGCAAGTGTGAAGAAAGAACTTTGAGATGTCCTTGGAGTAAGAAAATATACAGCGTATCGGATCTTCACAGATTTCATATAACTTTATTATTTACTCAAACAATGTCTTTTGTTTTACAGTAATATACGAACCGGCTAACAGAGGTCTGTGTATAAAATAATGTATTCTTATTTCAATTGTAATCGTTAATATGACACACGTGGCATTTTGGGGTTCGAACATGGGATTTTTTAAATTGTTGTAGTAGGCATATTAATTTTAATCATCGACGGCTCTCTTTGTTGTTAATTGCTTAAAAGTATATTCAGTAATCCGTTTTCAATATTTTTTTAATCAATTAAAAATAAATTTGTTTTAATAATCTAATGAAACCCGGCTGGTGCGTGAACTTTTCACGGCACGGTAGCATTGCATGGGTTGCATACTCCACAAGTTGAGAGGTGGCCTTTAAACGTATTAAATCTTAATGTCATGTTTAATTAAATTTTTAATAGCCACCTTTATGTTTTATATGTTGGTGACTGATTCTAACAGTGTTATTCCATATGACATGAATATCAACAACTTTAAACAACACACGAAACATAGTTGTATTGTTTCACGTCGTATTCGATGTATTCCAAATACAAATTACAAACTCGAATTTTAAGGGCGGTTGTTTATTTACCTAAAGAGTTTAAAATAAGTTTAGCATAGTAAAGTTTTCGTAAGTATTCTCCTTTGTAAATATTTGAGGTTAGTTTCCAGATAATTGGTTGTATGTATACACACACAAATACGTTTAGGTCTACACAATTACACCATTATATATATATATATATATATATACATATATACATACGTAGGCCTACATACATACATAACTAATCAAATAATCACGAGACTGCAATAGTATAGTAGTAAGACTTTTCTTCTCGCCTCTCACTGGGAAATTTCGAGATTATTTTTTTACGGAAGAAACCTAGTTGATAACATTGGCTACCAAGTCAACTTCTGTTTCGTCATATTCCATCTCCTGCAATTCATCACGTCTTCAAACCCATATAATACCATCCAATATGACAGTCTTATGTATAGACTATTACAGTAGCCTCTGATTTCATTCATTTTTCTCTCAGCCAAAATGACTGTGTAACATAATCAAACACGGACATATAAAAAAAACAATATATACCTTGAGTGCTTTAATTTAGTTCTGCGAAGATTTTCTGTAGAATACCAACCCAGAAAAATAATTTTTAAGCTCGTGAATTAGCATTATTCAAATATGTTCAGCGACTTGTTCTTGAAATAATGGAACTATATAAGATGTTCCTGCAATACAGGTATAGACGTAGTGAGGTGATTCCTTACGAAAAATAAAGTCGGAAATATAAAGGATACAAAATATATATGTTTTATATTTAGTGAGTCTCTACCCAAAATGGAGTAGAAAACGTTGCATATGATCAATGTAGTTCATTTACACGAAAGGGAGATATCCACCATATCAAATTGACGTTTTAAAAGGTTAAAACTGAAATAGTTAAAATCAGCTGGGCATTAAAGAAAGATGCTGTGAATGATGTTATTTTACGTTGATATTAAGCTGTTGTGCAACTATTGTGGAGTAAACACATTCCATACATTAAGGACAAAAAAAAAGGGTAGTATGTTCCTAATAATGTGTGTATCACTTGGGAAGTTTTAATCGATTTTCGAAGGTGTAATACACGTAAATTATACACGTTACCTTTTTAATTAATGCGAACTGTTTGAGGAGAATATAACGTGAGGATGCACTTTGTAGCCTGCCAGTTACGCAACCCGCGTTGCAAGGCTGGTCATACGACCACGGTTTAGTTGTGTGTGAACGCGTGTTACGCGATAGATCAGTAGTATGTTTGTACAGAATTTCTGCTTGTTGTAGCCCAAGAGGGAAAACCGTAGTTCGTAACTGCTCGAGGGCGTATCTTGCAAATAGTCAGTCCACGTGTATTTTACGGTAACTGTTCAAAGCGGCGACCACCTACTTCCCTACACAACTGACAGCGACGAACAATCGATTGTCTGACGCGGTCAAACACGGCGTCGTTGCTACGATAATACCTCCTCTGTGCTGCATGTGCTCTATGACTTGAACACAACTTCCTATCTGTTACTTTATTACCAAAGCTTTGGTTAACGGAAGTCTACACCACATATGTGTATGGTCATGTATAATGGCCCTCACAACTCCTTTTTTGTGCTCTTTGTGCACATGGTAGGTTTTACTGTATCATCTATGGCCGTGTTTACTCACATACGATATTTTGTTTTCTGCATTGTTGAGGTTGTCTGTCTGATGACTGAGCAAGCTAAACGGAATTCTTCTGGCTAATATTGTTCCAACCAAATGTTAACAACCTGGTATTAACTATGTATTATAAACATAAGATAACAGTTCATAATTTAATCCTGAATGAACTTGGAAGTAAACATGTCAGACTCTATATGTGGCATGGCGCTGATCGAGGAGCAGGGACAAATTGTCGATTATATTCTTGATCAACCCAGTACCATTAAGCACGTGGTATTCATTTATGATGTCTGCTGTAGTCAGAACAGGAATACAATTCTTTCCACCGCTCTGTCTGATGCTGCGACGTATAAGCAAATTACAAAGCAGCTGTATTTACAAAAAGGGCAATGTACATGCAACCCTTGAACGTTACTTCAAACATCCCATTTTTACTCCAACTGACTGTGTTTCTCGAATGCACTTGGGTAGGCATGAACAGCTTTATGAGGTTAAAGTTGTCCATTATGACTTTTTCAAGAATTATTCGAGAATGGTCTGTGTTCTTTATTCCATCTAAGACATAAAATAGGTGACAGGGTTGTTACTGATATCTGTAAAATTACGTATTGTGCAAGTGGGGAACAATTAATTAAAACTATCTTCACTCCGGATTGGGAAAGCTTGCCTCATAGACGACAAAGACTTGACAGCTTCGAAGGGTTACAGGGAATATCACGCATTTTATGATAACCTGCCATACAAGTCAGACTCAACTAAACGTAAGGGTAACACTGCAAAGGTGGGGGGGGGGGATGTGTTAGAGGACTTCTTCCTACAAAGAAAAACAAGAAACACAAACACATGAAGCTAAACAAAGAAAGAGGGCTGAAAAATTGATCATATGTCATCTTTCTCGAAGAAGAACAAACGCTATGAAAATAGAATATTGTTGTACAAAATGACACTAGATTTGTTAAAAAAAAAAGAATCAATGACCGAATGTTTCATATCTGTTTCGATAATTCATTTATATAACTGTCGTTAGCAAATCAACATGTCATGAAATATTTAACTGAATATTATTAAGGGCCGTTACATACTTCTTGTGAGTCCAAAAAGTGTATGGAATTGCTCCGATGTGATTTTCCGTGACTAGTAATGACTCCTACATATGTGAAGTTGGTGCTTTAATTTTTTGATTCTGGTGTTTGTTTCAAGACGTTATTGCTAACTATAATTACATTTTTTTTTGTTTCACGTCAACATGGCATTGTTGTTAAATGGTTTAATTTATTAATACGCCCCCTTTGTAGATACAAATACGTATTTTTTTTGTTTCCAGCATAAAATGTAATTTCTTACACATGGGAGGTATTGTCGTGGCAACGATGACGTGTGGGGTGTTGCGAATCAGTAATTCGAGTACGAAGTTCAATTATTGTGTTTATCGTAGTCTCATGTACCAACGTCTTAAGATGACTCCACAGAAATAAATCAGGTGGCGTCAGGTCTGAGGAGTATGGCTGCCACTTCACAGTTTCACCTCTGCCTATCCATCGCTCATAAAATGTGGCGATGAGGTGATGACGAACTTCCAAACTGAAGTGTGCAGGTGCGCCGTCCTGCTGGTAAGGCTGGTGTGAATGTTAGAGATGAGGGTTCATCGCAAGAAAACTTGACTGTTTGCCGGATTTCAACTCACGTTCAGCTTACCAGAAGATTGCTGGCTTAAGCTTGTGCTTGGAGCTGTTACCCTGTTTGACTGAGCCAATAACAATCCCGATATTGTGGTATGTGATGCCTGTTATTGGTCTGCAGTCAATTACGTTTTGTAGGAAGTAGGCTATATCACCGAGTCACATACGTCTCAAGAAACTACGGCGTTTTCAATGGTATGCTGACACAAAGTATTTTTGTGATTTATTATTAGAGGTACGTCAATTTCGCGGATTCATCTGGCAACAGCCTAGACTTGTCAGTCCTATACACCCACTGGCCACAATCGATTATCTATTGGCTTATAACCGTACAAGCAGGTAGCAAGCGATATCACTTCGCATTATGCCCTTATTTACTACTGGCTTGCAGTAGTCAAACGCATTTCGTAACAGCCGCCAGCAAGTCACAGAACTTACATAATTGGCGTTCAACCTGACTTGGAATGTATCTGCGAAATTTACGTACCTCTATTTATTATCATCTCTAGTGATTGTAAATCCAAGTCCTCCAACAGAACTGCCAGTTTGTCCTCTAAAAACTGTCGTTAAAGACAGACAGTTGAACGCGCCGGCAAAAGTACAGTGCAATGAGGTTATCGCCGACAAGCCGGCCCAGACGTTAACAGCAAATGTCGCTTCGTTTGAGGTGTTAAACTATTGGTTGAATATTGATGTCGTTCCATACGTGACTGTTATGAAAAGTTGAGAACGCCACCACGCGTAAAAGAAGCCTTGTTGGTACACAAAATCTTGCGAGGAAGTCAGGTTCATCTGCGCATTGATGCAAATACAAGTGAGTGAAGTTGACTTGTGGCTGAAAATCAGCTGGTTGCTTGCTCCTGTTCGCGATGAAACGGCCGTAGCAGTTGTTCATGCAGAGCCCTCCACACACTTTGGTAGATTGCGTGCATTATGCGAGTGATTCCACGCGTGCTGCTTGATGACGAATCGGTGATGCGTTCCAATACTTCCTCCTCAAACCTGATTGTTCTGATGACGCTGCATCTCACGCCGTGAAAAAAAAAAAAAAAAAAAAAACCTCCTAAAAATGTTTAGGAAGTAATTAGCCTTAACGAAGTTTGGGACATTTGCCATACTTCCGCCTTGAAAGTATGCAAACGTTTACTACTTTTACAAAGCAAGTTTGGTAACTTCAATATACATTTGATTGTTTTACTAAAAAGTTTGGGTGTGCTACCATGGATTTCTGGGAAACAATTGTACAATACCTACTTTATTAGCGCTCCTATACGCACAAGTGACAAATTTATAAACTATTTCTTAGAGTCTATTTTTCCGCTGTAAATATTCCAGTCTCGTGTTACCGACTATCCATAGACGAGAACGTCCGATGGCCTGGACAGTGTATGTTTGGAAATGTCTGTGCCTACAGATGCTGAGCTCCTCTTGTGTTACCCCAGCAGCACCAGATGTGAGATGCATATCTGGAGTTTCTCTGTGTGTACCGTGTCTCTATGCTGCTCACCAACACAGCAATGCCACCCTGGCATATTCGCTAGCCGTGCGAAGCGAACGATGTGTGCACGCGCGCGCAACTGTCTCGTACGACCAGCCTTGCAACGTCGGTTGCGTACCTGGCAGGCAACAAAGTGCACCCTCATACAGTTTTAACAGTTCGCGTTAATGTGTTCTATGAATGTGACGTGTATTATGTATGTGTATTTGGTATTTGAAAATAATTAATAATACCCAAGTGTTACACACACATTGGTAAGAACATAACTCTCATGTTTTGTTCTCGATGTAGGGAATGTTCGTACTCCACAATAGTAGAGCAACAGCTTAAGATCAACGTCAAATAATAACACAATTTACAGAATATTTGTTTAATGCTTAGTATGGTTTTTAAATTTCAGTTAAAATATTTTAAAGCGTCGATTTGTAAAGGTGAATACCTGTCTTACGAGTCTCTGTACGACGTTTTTCGTATGTAGTGTTTTATATCCCACTTTTGATAAAGGATCGCCTAACAGCGTTTGTTTCTTGTTGAGACGGTGTCGTAAATTTATTGACTGTGGATAGTATTTTTTACTGTGATAGTTCACCATAAGCAGTGCAGTGAGCACATCAATACACATGTACGCAGTATTACCAAAGCTCTACTGGATATGTACTGCTGCAGCCAAAGTTTCGCGTACATTTTAACAACTACGGCTTCTAGAGTGTTGCAACAGAATGACAATTATTGTCATAAAGCTCAAATTATTCAATAAAACATACTCACATGTTGAAATATCGCGACAGTACCAAAGCTGAATCCTGTTGGAAGGTTGCCATCCTTGTTCTTTTAGTAAGTCTTGAATGATCAACAAGCATTTGTTGTAGATTTGAAGACCCTAACAACATTAATCAATGTTAGAGTATAGTAGTTTTACATAATTCGGTTTCTTATATTCTCATATTATGCAGTTTGAAAACTCTATAATCAAAGGCTTATTGCTCTCTCTATTTACTGAGCGTTGGTACTAAGTGACCTACGTGTTTTCTATTTAGGCTATTATTCATACGGAATCATTTCACTGGATGTATCCCTGTAATTCAGGAACATATTTTATACAGAATGTAAAAACTGTACGTAATCCTTACTTAATACAGTTGTATCATTACTTATTTAAAGAATGTTAAAATAATGTATTATTTACTGTCGCAGGAAACAAGAATTATCAAATAATTACTCTACGAATTTAAAGATAAATGCTTTAAAAGTAACTAATTTATGTGAATGGTATTCGTAAAATAAGCAACGGTAGTCCTTTATACTTAGAATAAGGTGGAAGGGAAACTAATATACGGCAAATTATACCTTACAACTTTAAGGGAGGCTTTAAACATAATTTTTGCAACTTGTATAAAACTAAATTATATGAAAATACATTTTTCAGAACAATGTTTCTTATTGTTATTGCGATCCTTAAAACAAACAGAAACTAATATTTTAGCCTTACACAGGAAGATAAGTGTCAGAGGTGACATAATTTTAAATGCCGCGTTTTTATCGTATATATTTATGAATGTTTCACGCTTGTTAACAGAAATTTTCCGTGTTGCAAATGTTTAGAACGTACCATTTTTGTTCAAAACGCACACGAAATTTCGGCTATGGAGGTGAAACGCCTAGAACGTATTCTGAACTACATGTTATTTTGTATGAAAATGCATTTCGCATGCTACGTGAGTTAAAGATGATTGTACTGGGAAGTAAATTAAACGAAACCGGAAGCGCGTCTTATTCGAGAATTTCTATAATCGTGCGACAACACCGCTTCTTATTTCGAAAATAACAGTCCCTAAATGTTGCATCGCTGCTGGGTATTTCAGTACACGGGCTCCCTGCCTAAAACCACTCGACCTCACCTTCTAACTCGTCTAGGTAGTTAGAGGTGCGGCGAAATGCTAATAGACCGCAAGGAGAGACCTTCGCCAGCCCCACCCCTACATCGACCGTTCTTAATGGCGGGCGGAATGTAGGACTGTCGCTAAGCCTCTTAACTTCTCGCTATAAATGCAGGTATTTCACGGCAACGTGCTATTGAGCGAGGGCCTTCCAGAGGTACTGGGGTGTGGGAGACATTTTGTGCCAATTCCGCGGGTAACTTACGAGTTGTTAGTACTCCCTCCTCTGGGCAACTACCACTTCGCAGCATAGCTCGCCCACGTTGGAGCACTTTTCAAAGCCCAGATAGTACAGGCTTTTGCAAATTGCGTATACAGAATGTCCTTGAAGCGACGTGGGTTGACGCTTTGAGTTCACATAACGTACCGTACATATGTCGCTAATGCACACACACGACACTGAAAAATAAAACTGCATACGTACAAAGTCATAACTTCTAAAAGATAATGAAAAGGGATTTAACTGTATTTTCAATATTGTAATTTTTTAACTTATTACTACGCAATGCGTTCATTAAAGTATTAACACGCCTAGAAATATTCCCATGTCACATAAAAAGTTCACTAAACGCATGCACGAAAGTACTTTATCATTGACCAAACTTATTGTTCTGGTGTTATGACTTCTATAGTTTTCCAACATCCGAGTAAAATAAATACGTTTGTGGAGTGTGATGAGGATTGCGGCGCTGATATTGACTAGGTTTACCTGTGGTACATTCGGTAATTCTTCGTGCGCCACACTGGCTGAAAAAATTCATGGTCTATTATTCCTGCTGCACGGCAGCCATCTTGGATGTTAACCCGATTGACATTTAACTCATTATAATAGAGAATTATATAAACTGTGCCAAAACCATTTACCTATCATATCTCAATCACATTACTCTAAAATAAAACAAATTTAATAAAAAGTTTAAATATTCGACAAACTTTCTTTACTCGGACAATTTAAAAGTTTACACGCATTTAATAAACCAATTATATAGATACATAAAATAAAAATATAATATAAACATTTACAATTTATATATAGTTGAGCGACTATGCTTCATAACAGTAGACACCATTTAAATAACATTACTGTGCTGTCACAAACAGTTGTATCAAACTGATTTGCTTCTCTCGCTGGCCACTAGGAGCGATGTAATGATATATCTGTATGGATGTAGGCCTACAACTCAAAACTAGATAGCGCCAAATTATTTCTATTATATTAAAAATATGCTTAAATATGTGAGCATAATAAACTGGAAAGTTTAATATTAAGGAGCTCTTAGGCAACTGAATATTAATTGACTGTAATAAAACGTGAAAGTAATTATTCGACGTGTTAATTTGTCCATCCGTTAGTTGTTTCAACACAAAGCCGCTAAACAGAATGACAATGTTATCTGCTATTCTTTTAAATTTACTGCTTCAATGTGTAGTAAATTATTACAACAAATACACGACACATTTTACAGAATTATATTTACAAGTTCGTTGCAAAAATCCTGCCCGTAATAAAGCGGTGTCGTACAGTTACACCAAACCTCGACAGCGTGACAACATTATTGCAAGACAACATCAGTGACCTACCCAGTCCTTTTTTTAAAGATTGTTGTACAGAACGGAAAATGGTTTGTAAACGCGTGCAACATGCTGACCTTCGGCGAAAATTTCCTACGCGAGTGTATACATACATTATTTTTTAAGGTAATTGAAATAAATATGTATATTCGATAAAGCTTGAAAAAACAATCAGATAAAATTCTTAGTAGTGATTTTCAATGCATAATCAATGTTTAAACACTGATAAAACAAATTGTACCAGGTTTACAGCAAAAAATAATGTAATTACTGATATAAATTTAAATATCCATGATGATACTATACAAAAAGTTACATCGGTGAGATTTTTAGGATTTGAACATGATAATAAATTAGATTGGAAAGCCCATATACTTATTTATAAAAAAACTTAGTTCAGCATGTTATTCATTTAGATGTCTTTCTCAATTAGCCACTAAGGAAACTTTAACATTAGTGTATTATGCTTATTTTCATTCTATAATGTCGTATGGGATTATCTTTTGGGGATTCTCATCAAACGTTATAAAAGTGTTCCTCCTTCAAAAAAGAGCAATAAGAACTATCTGCAATAAACGACCTCAGGAAACTTGTAGGAAGTTGTTTAAAGAATAAGGTATTCTCACTGTAAAGGAACAATTTATCTTTAAAGCTCTGTCATATATCTCTTTCAATTTTTAACAGTTCCAGATGAATCATGATGTACATAGATATAAAGCTAGGAATAATATTAATATACATGTTCCTTGTACATATCTAACAACTGTTCAAAAAGGATCATTCCCAACTTTAGCTAAGATATTTAATTCATTACTCAACAATTATAAAGAATTATGTATTTCTAATTTAAGGTAGACACAAAAAAAATTCTTACTTAATAAATTTGTTTATACATTTGAAGAATATTTAGATAAGTGTAGTTTTATTAATCATGATAATTAGAATTTAAATTTGGTGAAATAGAGGTCTGTTATTGTTATTATTGCTATTGTGATTGTTATGGTCTTATTATTGTTATATTGTTACTGTCATAATGTTGTTACGTCCATATGTACGTAACACATTTAAGGGTCAACAGAGCGCTGATCAATAAATATTATTAAATAAATAAACATAATGTTTGAACGTACGCTGTTACAGACACAAATATAATGTTCCAGAAAAACCTAAACCATGGGGATTGTTCTATTTGCTCGGGTAAGACGCTGAAATGTGCATGGAACCTGTGATCCTATTGGCCTATCTTATGATGGTTATCTGACTTATTCCAAATAGAAAGGTAGTCATAATCTGTCTTAAGAGAAAAATAATAGATTAAGAGGATGTAAACATTGCTGTTTAATGTTTATATATATATATATATATATATATATATATATATGCGTGTGTGTGAGGCAAATGTGCTGCAAACGTTACGAATTAATTCCTGTTGCGAAATTTGTCATTGCAAAGCTTCAACAAAAGTTTAAATTGTATCGAAACCTTTTATAACATCACAAAATGTTTTCTCATGCAATAATATGTCTATATGAAATTTAACTGGAACCTAAAATACTAAACGGTGTAAACAATATACCTAAACAGTATCATACATTGCACACAAATGAATAGATATCTTATTTTGTAGGATTGTTTGTGCGAAGTTGATATATGCGTCAGTTATTTTTTGTTTTGTAGTACAACGCATTTTTGGAGGGTTATAAACTAGTTCTATAAGCAAAAAAGGAGAATGTTGGTTACATTTGTGGCGACATTTTATTCGTGTGTTATTCTGGTACCTAATGTTTATATTTCGAACGGAACACTTTTTCACTCGTGTTCTACCAACTTAAATTGTGTTCTCACGAAGGAAATGCGCTAAAAAGTATTGTGGGCCAAATACAGAGAATAAGCTAACGCCATCTACAAATAAAAACGAAAGCCATACGCACTACGTAGTCTCGACGTGGCAACACAGATGGCAGCACTAAAGGCTAACAACGACGAGCCATCGATTTACTTTCACGCACATTCTATATCTCGATTCAGCTAAACCGTGAAAGAGTTTAAAATGAATAATACAGGAAAGTTTCATGACATTAACAAACATATTTAGGCCTAATAGTTACAGCCGCGGAGAAGAAGTAGGTCTAAGTGTGTGACAATTATTATTAAATGGGTTTACTCGATACACGTGGGGTGATTTGGGGCAAGTTCTGAGCAGAAAAATAACAAATGTGCTATTATAGCTAGAGCGAGAAGCACTTTTGGCTAGCGCACATTATCGAATTCTTTAGCGCTGGTGAGGGGTGACATGAGGTGAGTATGGAGCGGCGCCGGAATGAAAGGGCGGGGGAAATATTATAGCTAGACTTTTGTTAACTGTGCCCTAGAGTTAAATTATAGCACTTGCATTTTTAACGTATATTTAGGCCGCAATAAGTCCTTCAAATCAAGAACAAAAAAAAAAAAAAAAAAAAAAAACTGTTGCTGTTCTGCAAAATTCACGTTGAAAGTTCAACTGCGATGTTTGAACTGTGGCGCGAAGTAAATACAATTCACGCTATAGAAACAAATTTCAAATTTGTCTTCTCAGAATTGAAAAATAAAAAGCTAAAAATAAAATAATCCAATAGTGCTACTGATGCTGAGACTTAAGGGCGTTCAAGTGGGGAAAAATTCATAATTTTGTATTTGTATAAAATAGTGTTAGTTTTGTAGACATTACTGAAGAGTACATTTACCTCTAACGAAAAAAAATTAGCTCAGCCAGTTTTCCCGTAATGTCACTTCAAAGTCAAAATTTGCTTAATTTTACTTCATACAAAACTTGAAAACCAGTAAACATAATG
>PNEQ01063381.1:0-16778 GCA_003012365.1 Medauroidea extradentata
TCGACCAGGGCACCATGCATTCTTTGGACGCCTTATAAATAGAAAAGTTGTTTTCTCGAACTAATTTTACAGCTCTAAATAAATCATCCTGCTTGTACTGCCGATATTTGGTGCCCTTCGTAGTACCCTTCGTAGCCATCTGAAACATCCAGGCGGGATTATGATGTATTTTTAATTAATTATATTATTGTATATTAAGGTCTAAAATATCCTAACAAACACTTTCTTATAAAATTTTATAATTGAAATTTATTCGGTTTATTTGCTGCAGATAAATTACAGCATTGTGCATTTTTAGGCTAAATTAAATCAATTAATATACCCGAGGTTAATTCGTGATACTGGTTATTTCGTGATACATTGGTTATTTCGTGATATGCTGAATTAGGTCCCCAGTAAGCTTAAAATGTCAATATTAGTCATACCTTTTATATACTTATTCTCGATAATGGAATAAACTAATCAGCTATTGGGAAAAAATTCCAGAAAACATTTGTACAAAATGCTTGGGAAAATGGTGCCCCTAAAGCTAACATTTATGCACGTGTAGCTAAAGAACTACAGTAACCTAACATGCACCAACTATTAATTTTTTGGTTTTAAAATAATCAGCACAATATTACCCTTCATAGTATAAAAGAACTGCGACTTACCATTCAATTAAATACGTCATCAAACAATACTTTAGCACCACGGCGAACACAGAGTAAAAATTCCACACTTTTGCTCCGCGAATAACAAACTGTTTTGCTGCCAACGCGCGACGTGTTTCTGTGGCGTGGCGTTACCTAGATCGCGAAGCGTGAATCCTCTGCCATCTAGCGCCACCGCCAGGAACCTCTAGCACCGGTGGTTAACTTGTGAGAAGCAGATGTAAAACTATCACGAACTTACCACTGTAACGAAATTACCCATGTTTACCCTACAGGGTTTTTAACTGATGGCTTCGTAAAGTTACAAAAGTGTTGAAGCCACATACGAAACAGCTTCTTAGTCATCCATCCAAATTTCGAGCACTGACACAGGCCCCAGTTGGCCCTCCTCTACTGAAAACTGAATTCGTTCTTTTCCTGGGGAAATGACCGTGGGAGGCACCTAAGTTCCTATGGCACTCATAAAACAGCAGGCAGTAATGTTCCTTACCCTTTCCCAACTTGTTGCTGCACCAACTTGCTTCTGTCCTTCGGGACCAATTATTCTGCTCGGTTTCTGCACAGTAGAGATCCCTTTTTCGTCAACATTAAAAATATGCTGCGGTGGAAATTTGAATTTATTCATCACTGTGCACAAATTTGAAAGAAAAAAAAATTGCTGAGTTTCTAATTAATTTAACCCGAGTATTCGATTGATGCTTGTTGGTTCTATTTATCTTAAACTAAGCTGAGGATTTCTCTTCAAAAAACCGTGCATCCAGTCTTTGCCTGCCATATCACTAGCTTCACTAAAATTGCACTTTGCCAAACGCCTCAATTCATCTGCCGACATGCTGTAGAAACATTTGGCCAAATTAAGTGCATGTTAAGCAATCTCCTTTTCCTGTTCCTCGGTGAAAACTGGTTTTCTACCCATCTGAGGACCCTCACAGTCACCAAATTTTATTCTTCCGTAAAGAGTTGCAATATGAATTTGGAAAATCGTGAAACGTTACGAATTTTCTCACATTTTCATGTGTAGTTATTTCCAGAATATCTGATGTTACTATGTTTACATTTTCAGTTTTATGTAGTGATTCAGTTATTTGCTGTAGAAGTTCATTTACAGTTTCATGTGTATTTACTTCAGGACTATCTGATGTTACTACATTTTCATTAAGTGATTCAGTTATTTGCTGTGTAAATTCATTTACAGTACCACGTGTACTTACTCCAGGAATATCTGATGTTACTATGTTCACATCTTCATTAACTCTTTCTTTGTAAGTATTTAGAATATCTTCACTTTCTATCAAACTGTTTTTGCTTATAAAATAAGTATCAAAATAGAACATATTTCCTACAACTAATTTACAAACATAAAATACAACAACAATACACGGAGCTTCTAAATCCACTTCATGTGAGAAAGCCAGCGTGTACATACATGTTATAGGACCTTTTTAACATCTGTGTCATACAGTTTTTAGAACTCTTTCAGCCTTTCTTTTCGCTTGCTGCTCTTGTCTAAATAGTAATATATATCCACTAAAATATCAATATTTATGTGAAGACCTTAGGATCCCTTCTCTGAAGCCAAATGCAGCAGATGGCAGGCACAGCCTAATGCTACAAAATTTTCCTGATGCTGCTTTAATAATGCTGAAAGTCAATTTTTGAGCCAGTCGTCGCCGCTGCCATGTCTGATCCCAATGCAATGCAATTTTCAAATTGTGTTTTTCCTTCTGTGAGTGTGGTTACTTTCATGTCTCTTATATTTTTACCCGTGGCGGGAGGGACCCTGCAATGGTCTGACTGACAACAAAGTCACAGTTCACGATCGCTAGTTCAGCGCTGTAGTACGTCACTACGATTGGGTACAACTTCGAGTCGTTGTTGCTTCTGTCTGTTGCCACCGAAAACAAAACTGTTTTCAACAAATCAGTTACATTAGTTTCGTGCTGTTTCGCAATCTCGCCTATGATTGTCGTCGTCTTTTTGCGCCCACAACCGTAGCGTTTCGAATCTTCACACTTTGGAAGTATTTACCGAAAATGAGGGCCGGCATGGTTCGCTACAGCAACGGGTAATTTGTGCTCGACTATGAACGCGGTAAAGTAGCATTCCGCGCGAATTGCACTGAAATTATTATTCTGAACAATGAAAAAACTTTTTATTTTACTACATTTCGCTTGAGCTTCAGCCGCTTCATTCTTCTGATGTTTCACTAAACCCCCATTAGTTTCAAATCTCTTCTTCCGTCATGCTCGATGTTTACGTCGCATTTACACACTGTACATTTTGGAATATTCTAACATTTTAGTGAATGTGCGGCCCAAGGGAAGTCTACACAATAATACTGCAGAAACACTTGTTTGTAA
Source organism: Medauroidea extradentata (assembly GCA_003012365.1). Classification (NCBI taxonomy): domain Eukaryota; kingdom Metazoa; phylum Arthropoda; class Insecta; order Phasmatodea; family Phasmatidae; genus Medauroidea; species Medauroidea extradentata. Next base: position 3,014 of record PNEQ01063381.1, read on the forward strand.
ATATTATTCTTCGCAATGTGTCCCACCATCTCACAAACTTACTGAAGTTGTAGCACAACAAACAAACACTACATTTCAAATTAACGCTGCCGTCGTGTAACGACCTGACCCTACATCTTCGAAAAACCGCAAAAATACTAACCAACTAATAATAAGCATCAATTGTTCCACAAAATAAAAAAAAAATTGTTCATGTAACCACGTTTACGCAACTATCAAAAATGGCGACTGAGAAAACAAAGTTAATACAATGTAGTCACCACGGTAAAAATTAATTTCTATAGGACTGCACATTTCTTTTTTCTTGCGATGTTTCAAACCACACTAAATATAATGTAGTAAACTGGGAAAGTACTAAAAAGTTTGAAATTCGTACAAAAACTGATACAATGCATAAAATCGTACAAACGAACAACAAAAAATCGTACAAAATACGAAAAATTCGTACATGTTGGCAGCTATGCAATATGAATACAAGTACAAGAAGTTACCACCATAACTGAAAAGCTTACTTTTCACATGGGTGCAAATTAACCCTGAAAGTTAAAACCATTTACATAATCTGTGAATATAAAATAATATATGTTAATTTAGGTGTGTGATACACGAAATATACTGAAGATAAGTCAGCTTGATAAGGAATATGAGACTGAGATGTCTCTCTATCATAAAGATAAAAAATAGTTGGAGTTTTCACAATATTACAAATGGATAAACAATACACACAAAAGTCAAATCAGCTTTTTACTATGTAGTAGGCCTATGTGTACCAAGTTTAATGAAATTTCTGTAAAAATTTCATCAAATAAGTATTATCATGCAGCAAATTTAAAAATGGCTACCATTATAAAATAATGTACACAGAATGAACAAAATATTCAAAAGTAGAATCAACTTCGTTTCCAGTTTGGTGTATCAAGTTTGAAAAATTCAGAAAAATATTTCTTGTGTGTAACTATACTAAACATATGAAAATGGCCATAATTTTGAAAATATTAACACAATATGAACAAAACACACAATATTCAAGTCAGCTTTGTACGTAGTAGAGGAAAGAATACAGATATGGAATACCTTATTTACCCATGTACCACCCGTCCCCATGTAAGACCCGCACCCCATACTGTCTATATATTCTCTTTCACGATTTTATTTGAATTTGCTTTAGTTTTCCATAAAAAACGTAAAAATATATCCTAGAAATATAGACCTGCACGACATATTGACAACGTGCTCTCTTGAAAAAAAGAGTTTTTCTCTTTTTTTGTTTGAATTTAGTGTACTTTTGCTTAAAAACGTAATGAAAAAAAACTGTGTAGCACCACGCACAGCATGTTGGAACAAAGATGGCAATGGCTGGCTGCACTGAACACAGTCCAGCTGTCCATGGCAACGTATACTGCTCTCTGTTAGCTACAAGCCGTAACTGAAGAGCACGCTTAGCCACACTGTACTGTAGCACATTCTGACGGAGCCACGAAACACTATCTTGGCCTCCGTGCTGCTTGTGAGTGCGTAGATGCTTTTTCATAGGGCCGAACAAGTCAAATAATCAATCGTCAATCATAATCATTGTAATATGCAGACGTTTTTAGAATAAAACAATATACTAAATGTATAAATACAACTCGTCGGCACTGAAAAAAATATTTCAAATGTCCACACTTTAATTTAGAAAGCAGTTTATTTATTTATTACGACTTATTTTTACAGTGGCGAAGTTAAGGTATAAACACCTTTTCTTACACTTAACTACTGAAAAATAAATCAAAGACAACAGAACATTAACTCATTGAGAAAAGAATGATGAGAGAAGCAGATAAGATATAAAATTACAATCAGCATGAGTATTCCTGATTAATATTAAATTGAGTCATAATAATACAAAATAGTGTTTTAAGTATGGAGTTTTAATACATTTATGAAATAAATAGTAAAGATAGATAAACTGGATATATTAGTAGACAAAATAATAAAAGAACTAAAACTATAATTTAACTTATAATCCCACAGTGAGACTCTGGGAAATATTAAAATATGTAGTATACTAAGTAAATCTTAAGGGAACTTATGTTGTTACATTACTGCATACTAAACCACTAGTATATTTTCAAGAACATAAGAAGAAATTTACACTATCAACTAATACTGAGAATATACAATATTACATTTACTTTCGCACACACATATGCACATACTCACATATACGCTTACATGCATACATGCACACATATAAGACACACACATACACATGGATCAACAAGTTTAATATCATGCACTGTTCATTGAACTAATTTTTAAAATGTTAGTTTAGCAAATTTTTTGAATGAAGAAACAGACTCATGCTGTCTGCTTATAAAAATGGTAACATTGTAACAGTAAAAAAACTGTTCATAACAGCTGCACTAGCATATACCTATTTACTCTATATAAAGTATAAACAAAATACTGGTTATATACAATGAAAAACGTGCAAATTGTGCTGAAACAGATGTCAATAAGGTGGTATTAATGCATACAGAAATTTGAAAATATTTGTATGCAATTGCTACAGTCATCGAAGTTTCAGTAGCCCATTTTAACATCCTACAAAAAATGGATGTATTTTTAACCTAATGCAGTCATAAAGCCTGGCATAGAAAACATTAAGTACAAATATGCCTACTCATGCTGCCATCACTAGGATCATCAATTATGCTGTCATCTGAGTCACCCTCATTCCAGACCATCTCGTCTTCATTTCCATCAAGTGTGTTGGATATCCCACACTTTTTTAAGCTTTTGACAAGCTCTGCTGATATGTTGTCCCAAGCTGTTTTAACCCACTGGCAGATTAACTCTGTATCAGGTAGTTTTATGCGCCCTGTTGATGTAGGCTTATGCTTCGCAGAGGCCATCCATTCCGTGTACAAGTATTCCAGAGTTGGCTTGAAAGGGCTGTTTACACAGATGTTTAGGAGCTGTGGAAGCGACATCAAGCAACAGGGATTGATGGCAAGATCAGTTTTCTCCTTTTTTGAGGCAGACTTCACACTTTCCGATGAGTGCGCACGAAAACTGTCTAGCCCGAGCAGGCTGGGAATGTTCAGGAGTGCCCCAGGCCGTCTCAACCACACCAATCTTAACCATTCTTCTACAAGTCCACCCACTTTCTTGAGCTCTCACAATGACGCCCTTAACGTTAACTTTTGGCATAGTCTCCGTTTCACAACAAGAAATGTTGGAAGCTTGCGACCGTCAGCAGTAATGTACAGCATTACCGTACAGCGTTTCTTCTCGTTGCCTTCGGTTCTTATTGAGACACTTTTTCCTTCCTTTTTGTTGACTGTGGTATCCCGTGGCATATCAAAATAAACTGGCATTTGGTCTGCATTCCCAACTTGTGAGAGAAGCTGTGAATGATATTTTCTCAGTCGAATAACGAAGCACTGAAAGTTCAAGAACTTTGTTTCGTAGGCATCAGGAAGTATTTGTGCAGTGTTGGTTCGATGGCGCAAACTCAAATCAAACCTAGTCTAAAACTTGTTCAATCACGAACGACTGGCCTGAAAATTTTCCACACCAAACTCTCTTGCAATTTGTACAGCCTTTAAGGTGCACATTTCTGTCAATACTGCGTAACCAAATGGCCATTTTTCAGCAACATAGTCATTAAGTGTTTTAGTTCAATTTCCGGCTGAAATGGGTTTTTTACCCCAAAATGCTCTCTTGACTGTGTGAACATTCCGAAAGTTTGTCTTTTTTCCTCCAACCCCATATACAACTTTCGTCATTGTCGTGTTTCCTACCCGCAGCACGGTTGCCAATTTCTTCGACTTCTTGAATATCTTTCAATTTTTCATTAAGAGTGAATGATTGCAACCATTTAGCACTCATTTTCACTACCTAAACACAACCTTTAGCGGTAATGCGCTGAATGCGCATAGGCGGAAGGCTGGTGGTGGCGGTGGTGCTGGCTTGGCACAGTTCGGCACGGCCCGGCGCTGCCAGTTTGTTGGATTTCGGCAAGTCCCAGAGGGCGGCCCACGGCGTCGCGAGCTGTACGCACGACACAGGGCATGGCTGTCGGTAATGCCGGTGTTGTGTATATTTACATCTAATAAGCTACAACCTGATGTTATCGTGTACATACTTAAATTTCCTTTGTAATAAATGCTTCCAGCAGTCGGTAATGTATGGTAAATCCCATTTTTCCAGGCCTCAATTTTCATAAGTTCAATTAGTTTTTTTTTTTTTTTTTTTTGAAAAAAAAAAATTGTGCGGGTGGTACATGAATAAATACAGTATCATTTAGTTTTTGTATTATAAGTTCTTTGTGTATTGTAGTAGAACATCAACAAAAATATAACCCGAACCTGAAACAATTAAAAATTTGGTGTCCAGGAGTCATTGATCTACGTGAAGCAGCTTAGTAGTAAGATGAACCAGGAGCGAAGGAGCTGAAAAGTTTGATGCATCAGTGAGTCTATTTGGTGGCAAACCAGCATAACAGCTAAAAAGGTGTGTAGGGCTAGACCTACACTTAGCCCTGAATGAGTGGTCAATGTCAAACTCATAGGTAGCCCTGTTAAATGCAATATAATAGGTGTCACCTGATGCTAAGAGTTCATTGTAAGGGATTTACTGGCTAAATAATCAGTGGACTTGAACACATTTACTGCAATTTCACCTGTTTGTATTTTGAGGTAAGCTTTGCTAAATAACTCGGATATGTTGAAGTAGGTTACAGGGTGGTTGTTTGATCTCATCCACAGCCACACTTCTTCACTGTAATATTGTTCAAGAGAGCTCATTAATGACTTGTCCAACGGCTGCAACTTGTGGGACGAGTGAGGTGGAAGGCAGTTAATGCAAATAATATTCGTTCGTGCCTTGTTGAGGACATCTTCTAAGTTTCTGGAATGGCTGTAGTGGCCATCCAGGACATGCAAAACAGGTAATTCGACAGTAGGTTTCACTTTTTACAAAAAATGTCAACCACTGGGTAAACAAATTGGACTGTATCCAACCAGACGGGTGACAAACATCAATAGCCCCCGGAGGAGCTTCCCTCACGAGGAGCGGACTCATTCTTTCTAAGAAATACCAACATTGGCGGTACATTTTCTCCGCCTGCACTCATGCATGTTACCACAGTTTCAAGAGAGCCACACTCAGCTGAACTGATTGCTGATACTTGTCGTTTTCATTTCAGTGAGAGAACCTATGGTATTTTATTTGGACAATAATCAGACCTGTTACGTCTACATTGTAGACCCTGTCAGTGGGGTATTTGTGCTTATTCATTTCTGACTCCAAAAGGGTAAAAAAACTGCTACAAATTTTCTCTGCTAAATCCCACAGCTCTGGGAAACGAAGTTGCATTTGGTTTACGAAATGATAACACTTAACACTTGTTTGTGTCGCTTTAAGAACAGCCTTAACCATCCCTTCCTTACGCAAAAAGATTGCTTTTTTTTAGCATTAGCAGTTTGGTAAGCCATGTGTCAAACATCTTCCCTCATTAGGCCAAAAAAATTATCCTCCATCAATAACATAAATTCTATGAGCTGTTTTACACATTCCGTTGGTAGGACCATTTTCCTACTGTCCTTTGTTTGACACTGATTTCAGGAGAGAAGGCGGTCTGAGCAAGCCTAAACATTGTAGTGCATGGAACACCGAAAACCTTTGCACCCATATTATTTTCTCTCACCTGTGATATAGCCATTTTCATGGATGCTGCATTCCACTGCTTTCTTTTCACCTTCTCTTTTTTTTTTGTTTTCCCCATGCCATGTCTGCAAAAAAATAACATCGAACATCAGTCACCACTATGGAATAGTATTCCATGCTTGAACCCTCCTAGTATTCCATATTAGTCACCTACCAATATTAATATACTTCCCACAAAAATCGTACACAACTGTGCATTTATAAAACTACAATCAAATGATTAGTAAAACTTATCCGCGTACTTCATGATCCATTGTTACACAGCCAATAACTTACAATACTATTGTAATTAAATAATATGTACATACTTGTAAAAGTTTCAATTTCTTAAAAAATACAAATGACACTGCACAGCACAAACATAACTAGTAGAAAGGGTGTGGTTCCTCACACAAGCAGCGCTGGTGTGGCTGTCGTGATTCACAATGCTACCGAGAGAATGCAGCACCTACTTCATGATATATTGTGGTATTCCATATTTGTATCGTATCCTCAACATGTATGTACCAAGTTAAATGAAATTCTGGCAAATATTTTGTAAGATATGTATTAATATTTTAAAAATGTAAGAATGGCCACCATTTGAAAAATATTAACACAAGATGTACAAAATACACAGCAGTAAAATCAGTTTCGTATATAGTATGTTTGTACCATGTTGGGTGATATTCTGAAAAATATTTCCTAGGAAATACACGACAGTAAAGTCAGCTTTGTATGTAGTATATGCATACTATGTTATGCAAAATTCAGAAAAATATTTCCTGCAAAATGTAATACATACTATGCATAAAAATATAAAAATGGCTGCCATTTTGAAAATATGAAGATGGGTTGTGCATATTACACACAAGTCAAGTCAACTTTGTGTGTAGTATATGCGTACCAAGTTTGATGAAATTCTAAAGTATGGTTTCTCAAATAACTATCTTGATCAAAACTGTTAAAATGGCCTCCTTTTGAAAATAAACAAGGCATAAACAAAATACAAAGTCAGTCAGATTACAAAGTACTATATGTGTACATAGTTTGATGAAATTTGGTGTCCTGGTTTAAAAGTTTCTAGGAACACACACACACGACCACACTCTTTCACTCACTCACTCTCACTCACTCACTCTCACTCACATCTCACTACTCTCTCACTCTCTTTCACTCTCTCACTCACTCTTTCACTCTCTCACTCACTCCTCTCTATTCTATTAGGTTAATAATAGACATGGGGATGTATAAAATCAAATTATGTTGGAAATGTGTAGTAAAATTGTGGTTCTTCCTATCAATCTGTCTGCCACAGGCAGTAATCATGTCTTTCTTTCATGATCAGTAGTAAACAGAGATGGTCGCCCTGACTTGGTCCACTGGAATTGTAAGGGGATGGAAGAAGTGACCAGGTTCTTTGAAGTTGAAATGTAAAGTATGAAGGCGAGCCTAAAATCGCAAATTCATCTCTGCTCGTTGGTGAGCTGCAGACAGATGAGAAGCTTTCGACATGTTAGCTCAAGAGTCTCTACAGTCTTGCTAACCATAAGGTGGCGATTTGCTCTCAACTTTTCTTGTTTTGAATTACTCTATACAAAGAACAAGAACGCGTGAACTAGCTCTTAGTATATATATTTTTGTAATATTTTATAATCCAGCTGATTTGACTCACCGCTACAGGATAAAGGGACTGACAAGAGATCATATATTTTTGCTTTTATGTGTTATTATTATGCTGCGCCAGGATTAATGTGCGCTTCTTCACACAAAAACTTATTTAATGAATGAATGAGTGTTTTGGGGCACTCGACGTATAGGTCATCAAATCCCACATAATGGGTATAATAAAATAACCCTTAAACTATGGATGGTCGGGCAGAAAAATTTTACTTAAAGCGGGCTCGGGCGGGTAACCGTCCAAACTTTTCGGGCTCGGGCAATCTCTGTCGAAAATCAGTTAAAGAAATACATTTTGACCATAAAATAGAAGTATTTGCATTCACAAGTCTGTGAACTGTTTTAATTTCTTTACCACCACACCAGTACCTAAAGGTTACACTGATATGAAAGTGTAACATTAAATTAAATATAAGAGTTCATATTAATCTTGTAAATAAAGTGCTTATTAACTAATTTGCCATTGTGTTAACAAATTTTCATTCAAAAATCAACTTACAAATAAAACACATGCTTAAATTACAGGGTACACCACTTAATTATCACTCAAAATAATTCTTTTTGCATGTCCCTTGGCTAGATTTTTACTCGGCACCTAGTTCTCGAATGTGTTCTTCCACCATTCACTCCCTTCGATAGGTGCACACATTTCCTGCGTAGAAAATGCTCTCTCACTTACGACTTCACTGGCTGATTGTTGGTAGATACGTAAGAACCAGATCCCTCAGGGTTGGAAAGTGTGCGACATTGTCAGCCCACCAGTTGCAGGGATTTTCATTCTGTGGCAGCAGAGGTTCTGCCAGGTAGCTGTCCAGTTGTACACATGGAGAAGCTAACAAAGATTCCTGATGGGTTGTTTTCTGGCATGCGTCGTGCGTACGTGTGTGGGTGAGGTGGGCGACCAGCACTTTCGTTAGTCAGCTAGCGAGAGGGTGATGGTAAATGTTGACCTTGACCACTTCCGCTTGCTGCAGGGCTCTCTCTTATCTCTGTCTCCCCCTCCCACAAACACACTGGCTGACAGGGTTCGTACTCTCTTCATCTTCTTTATCTTATCTGAGTTATCTCTCACACACTCTTCACCGCATGGTGCCAGATGGGCACGGCACATCCGTGCAGCTGCGGGTCTTACCAGACAAGGAAGCTTTATTAATTTGTGCTGTATATTGCCATTTTCCACAGTGCCCAATATTTTCGGGCACTGAAAATATCCGCCCGGAATTTCAGGTATTTATGATACGTGTATAGTCCCCCTGTGTGTATAGCCCCACCCCCAATTTTTAATACTCGATTTATTTATATTCCTTGTATAACCCCAACCCTGACATTAACAGATGTTTGGGTGTGACTAATGGACAATGTATTGTAACTGGCATTCCTAGCGATTGGATATTTATCATATCACGTGGAGGACTCACCTACACCGAGTAAGTGGATACTGTTAAGCAATTTGAGATCGTGTTCGCTGCATGCCATGGGTCACATATTTCCAAGTGTTAAAATGTCGAATGAAAAATGATGTTCTTACTGGAACGAAAATTACCAGAAAAAAATAAAAAGAATTTGGCATCTGTGTGCTAAAACAAGAATATTCATTCGCATCATACACTTGAACCGAAAACTGAAGCTTGCAGAAGCGTAAAAATATTTAACAAAAAATAATCACCTGTTGCTGGAAGCTGACTGCAATTTCACAAAATGGGGTTTTGTTTAAAGTGAACTACTATTAAGCCTAGTACACACGGGCATCTTTCTTGTACAAGAAAGTGAACGAACACCTTTTTGTTCACCTCGACTTGTAGCAAATTTGTGTCGTGGGAACGGCCACCGAGCATACTAGTGTCTAGCATACAAGTCCTTGTATACTAGCTAGTGCGGGATAGGGACGGTTCTATTTTTCGTTATCTTTCTTGTACAAGTTGAATGTAAACAAACAGTTTAATACGCGCGCGCGAACGTGTTTTTGAACGTTCATAGTAGTTATAAATAAGACAAAGTATTTTGAATTATGTTGGAGTGGACAAAAGATGCTCTAGATGTATTGTTCGAGGAATATAGAAATTATGACGTTCTCTATAACAGCACGAATCTGTTATACCAAAATAAACACTTTAGGAAAGACTCACTTGAGAAGATCGTAAATTAAGTTATGAAGGTGCAGCCAGGATCTCAAGTGGATGACATAAAGAAAAAAAAAATGTCACTGTGTACTCATTGTGGACAAGAAATGCAAATAAATGCAACGAAGCCGCTGGAGTGGAACTGGAACTGGCAGTGTTTACAATCCCACAGTTTGGTGGTTCACACTGATGTCTTTTCTAAAGGACCGTATTCAGACAAAGAAAAAAGAAAATACTCTTCCTTCTTCGTGGGTATATAAACCAGCATTAAGAGCTCCTATAGGATTTTATTTGTAGGTTTCAGTCTTTCTCATTAAATTGGTAGGAATATTGCAAAATGTATTCCGCATGTAAATAGGTTATAGTATATTTATCTTAATGATTTTGAGGCCACCAATGCAGTCAGCATTTAGTAAATTATGAGAAATTAATTTCCCAGGTAGCTATGTCTTCACGTTACTTAACTTAGTAAAACTCTACTGGCAAATTATACTGCTATCAGTATTGTGTTTGGAAATTAAGTTACATCAGAGAAGTCATTGAATAAATGCTGCACTCAGTTCACAATGTTTATTCAGTTAACCAACATCAGATAATATTTAAAAATATATAATTTTAAACTAATTGGCCTTACACATTGTAAATTCTTACAAAATTAACATCTCAATGACTGCACAACATAAAGAGAACACAGCACAAAAGTGCAAAGTTGTGACACTACTTAAGCACCCACCAATTTACAATTCAATTGGTAGCACTTATATACAAACTGGATATCAGATAATTATAAATATTTCACTTTCTTTTGAAAAATAAAGATACAAATATTACCTAACATACTGTCGCGGCTGGCGGGTGGGGACTAATTAAATTGAATACCACGAAAGTTACAGGGGGAACGTAACAATACAGGGGCAGAGCAAAAATTGGCTTGACAAAACTTACTTCAAAAACAAATAAATTATCTTAAATAACTCAGAAAACTGCAGAAGGAATTAATTAAATGACTCGGGATACAGATAATTAGCTATCTTCCTGTACAGGAAGTAGGCATATGGGAATTTTAAATAATTAATTACCACAAAATTATACCACCAGCATTTACACACTACGCTTTCCTTAACAAACAGAAGAATGTACGGGCGACAAACTACAAAATAAAAATATATATATATATAAAACTGAAACATTTAATTGCTTGTAAGACCAAACACAGCAACAAATCTTCTGTACTAAGGCCTACAAGCAAACTCCACTAACCTTCAAATGACCGTTCGACGAAGTAGAAAGAGATATATAAAATACTCAATGTTGAACACATACAACCAAAACACACGTAAATGTGCATCAAACAATGAATGGCACGGCTGTGACACAATTCTGGATGCGAAACAAGGACAATAACACCACGTGCAGACGTCAACCAATCAAAGCAATCACCCAAACACGTGCATGCATAACTGCCGCTGCACGCCGAAAACGAAAGAACACAGTTTGTAACTCCACCACAGTCAGTCTTCAGTAATAATAATCACCTAGACGAATCTTGGCTGAAATACACGGTAAAACTTCGGAATACACGATCCCGCGCGAACAAAGAAACTTGCCACAACGAAACGAAACGACACGACACTACAATTCGACGAAAAAACGGCACAAATCATCCGGCCCGGAGGACCAAAATGTTTTGTGAATTTTAATACACACAAAAAAAACGACAAACTATAAAGGATTGCACATACAAGGCTACGATACAACACGCCGAACACGACACACACCTTACCAAAGCGGCGCCATCTTTCGACTGCCGATCGATGATCCTGCAAGGCAGGTTAGCCAACTTGCCAAACACAAAAATCCCACACTGATGTGCAGGTACACAAGAATGTTTCCTTTGTCCATGAATTACATCCAATATACACTATTTACACGTCCAAACAAGTGCCAAATCGATATTACAATAAAATAGGAACTTTGGTTTCAACTTATACATTACATTAATAAGAATTATAAAATACTTTACGATTTGAAAGAACAACAAACTTTATCCTGGATTGTTTTAAAATCAATGTCAACTCTAAACCTGACGTTACAATTTAAACAAATGACCACAATTTTTCGTTCTAAGGTACAGACGAAAGGTCTGTACACTGGTTCGCGGCCTTGGTGTTCCCGACTTAAGGTTTTTATTTAAACATTACTTACTCTTACGGATTACATTAACATTACTTCATTCTGATAAGACTAAGACTTTAACTACATGGCGGGGTGTCCCACCCATCAGTAACTTACTGACATTAGCTCTCTCGGTGAATTCGACTCGCTGGGAAGGTCTCACTCTGGCAATGATCAAGACAACAATGACTGCGCTCCTAGGTAACCAATGCTCTAAAGCGGCACCGCCCCTCCTACGACCAGTCAGCGAAACCCGCCTATAGTTGGCGCACCACCGGAGTGTTCATCGCGGAAACGCCCCAATTTCGCAACAAGAGTTAAGCCAAGCGCTTCCAACACTGCAAACTGTCAGGACAACGACACCGGTTCTGCAACCCCAGCAGCACGTCGCAACAATATGTCAGCAGTGGCACGCTTCTGACGAAACTCTATTGTAACAGACGACCCACAATTCCTGGTTCATTAAATTTAAATAAAGTTCGATGCAATGCGCCTGCGAAAATAAAACTAAAAAATTTAGCTCCGCGACAATATCATACGTATGTGATTTAAGCAGTTAACTAGCATTACAAAAAAGTTACAACTTTTAATGTATCTATTGTCTAGAAATGATATTTCCTGACACATTCCCATTGCCAAGGTACAGCTCCTCTTGTGTTGAAGTAATGGCATAGCCTGTATCTTGTTTCAATAGAGCTATAATTGCTTTAATTCCCTCCCTGCTGCAATAAGCCTTTTAGAGCTGGTCCATTCCTCCATTTACCCTTAGACAAAACAGCGGTTTTGTGTGTCCTCAAACTTAACATTATTTAAATAACAACTCATGTATTCAACTAACAGATAGTTGTGAGGTGCACATGTTGCTAGGGTGATTGTTTGGTCTTTTTTTAATGGAAGGTTAATTTTTGTCAACAATACACGAAATTGGTTTGCCATAATGCCAAATGTATTTTCTACTACTTGTCTGGCATGACTGATGTGTAGGGTGAAGATATATCACTGTTGGGTAATTTTGCTGGTGGTGGAAAATTAAGTGAATTGTGTAATACTAGTTAAGTACACTGTTGTTATAAACTCCACCATAGCTTTTGCGACCATTACACCCGACATCAAGAAATAAGAATTTATAGTTTGCATCAACTATTGCCAACAAAACTATACTGTTGAATCCCTTGTAATGGACGACTTGAAGTACCCGCCCTCTGACGTCACATGAGAAAGGAGGGGAAGCGGTGAACTGTGGGAAACAGAAGCGCGCCAGCCATGCCTTTCACCGTGCCGTAAGGGAAACAGTGGGTCAGACATATGTTTATAGCCGGTGAAGCAAAATGGTTCAGTATGCAAAAGTTCTTGTTTTGCAGAAGTAATAATATTTCACGGACGATCCGTCGTCTCCCATTACACCGGGTGCTCAAAACACTTAGTTGAAAGTGATTACCGAGCATTTCTCAGTGGTTTTAAATTTATTAAAAAATACGCTGTTTCAAGTATATTTACTTATACATCACCATGTCAGTTCTAAACAACTTCGCAAAAATTTAAGTATAAAAGTGATGCGTAAAATGCCTGTGCATTGTTATAAAAGTTTTAGCATTTTATTGTTTAACATTTCATGTATCTTTGAGCTGTGTTTTAAAAGGCATATTTACTAATTAGTTAATTGACGAGGACTTTCTGAAAGTTACCCATTCTTAGTTCATATGTATGAAAAATTATATTGAAATAATAATTCACTTCTCGAACACTAACCATAGACTTTAAATGCAAGCTCCTCGACAGTTGTTAGAAGCCTACGTGCATAGCATACTTTCTTATGTGATACTCAGTAGCGGCCGGTGATATTAAATTGTGGGTGTTCACACAATTATGCGAACGCCGAACACACATGCACAATCACAAAAAAAAGATATCCTACCTTACTGCATTCTTGAAGTTCGTTTTGGAGTCAGGTAATCTGTGTTGGTGCGACACCGTAGCTTTTGTTGCTTCTCTCGGATGATGATGATAAGCTGTTGTTGCTTCTCTTGGATGATGATGATGATGATGATGTTGAGAGGGTTTTAAGGCCTTTTAACAGCTAAGGTCTTTAAAGCCGA
>PNEQ01063383.1:0-16770 GCA_003012365.1 Medauroidea extradentata
GATACAGGAAGATGGCAAGCCACAGAATGCTCAGCAGTCTCCTAGCACAAGGTCTGAAAATTCAAAGGACAGTGGGATAGCTGGTAGTCCTCCATTCAGAGGATTTGAAAATAAGACATTAAGGCGTTCACAGAGAGAGATTAGATGTCCTGTGAAGCTAAATTTATGACATTATGTGGGTAGTAAATTGGCTGTGGGAAGGTATAATATTGTATTATTTTGTGACTGTTATTGTTGGTGTTAAGGGCATTCATTTGCACATGGGTGAAAGTTTGTATTGCTTGTGATCTTTTATGTTGGTGTTAAAGAGCATTTATTCGTGGAAATTCAGAAGTACACTTCTTGATGTAAAAAATTATGATGACAGAAAGGGATTGTTATGTATAGAGTTGGCAACGTGGCAGGGGAGTGTGTGTGAGGAGAGGGTAAGATGGCGGAAGGTTCCGTGTATGAGAGTGGATAAATAAAGAGAGTAATTTAAACATAACAGGTTGGTATATTGTGCTTAGATTCTGCATATGAATAACTATAAGTTAAACAAGGTGTTTCATGATGGTCAAATATTTAAAAAAAATTCTGTCATAAAAATTATTTCCACATAGGCTAACAATGAGTGTTAGGGAAGTAGATATGTATTATTAAATACAGTGATCCAGATTATCTAACACAGTTCTTTGGCTTCTAGTTGAGTAGCTCTACAGGTGGAAGTCTGTTGTCGAGGCTTTTCAAAAAATGTTGTATGTATTTTAACTTCAACACCAGCACTATATTGGAATTAAATCACTTTATATAAAATTTGATCATACTGATGTTTTAAACAAATGTCAATAAAATAAATTTTAAATATTTCACCACAGCCACATCACACTCTCAGGTTTATGAATTAGGCTTATACCTACCAGCTATTGTCATTAGTACAAGAGGAGAAAATTCTGCATGTACTCGCTTTTATTAAACACTTTTTCTTGACCTTGCAAATGCTTGTGTCACAATTGAAAACTACAAAATTCAAACTCAACTGGCTAGAGGGGCCGTGGTGCCCTAATGATCTCCGACCAAGGTTATCCAGGTCTGATTTTGATGTTGATATTTTTTCTCATCTGGAAATCATGCTGGATGATAATGCTGGTTGGTGATTTTTCTCAGGGATCTCCTGTTTCCCCCTCCCCTTCATTCCAAAGCTGCTCTGTACTCACCTCATGTCAACCTTCATCAGTGCTAAAGACCTCATTGTTGAGCGCTGACCAAAATCTCTCACTCACTCAAATGGCTAGAGACCACCATCCATTCTTCAAATTGTATTGTCTGCATTAGTAATCGATCAACGAAAGTAATGGGGAATTTCAGCTGTGCTATTCCTAATAGCGCATACAAATAATATTAGTATGTGAATAAACATTTATGAACTGTTGAGTATTAAAAAATTGGTTTTGTTTTCATAAATAAAATTTTCAACTCATGTTACTACATGTTCTTTCTGATATTGCTTGTAAAAAAAACTGCTTTTTTAACCCTTTGCAAAGGCTCCTGACCAAGAAATTTATCATAATAGTGTATGCCACTGAAAGTAGGGCCTACCATAGTACCGGTACTGCAATTATTACTTTTGTGTTCATTTAGCATTAGCAGTGACAGTATATATAAGCTAGAGTAACTAATAGTAAATAATGGGGTTTTTTAAAATGACAATGTAATGTCTATTGATGGCTACTTTGTTAAAACAAATAAAAAGTTGAAATTGTAAAACCTATCACCTACATTATTTATTTGAATATAACCCTCTTATAATTTTCCTTTAATTTGCTCCCTAAAACTGTTTTAAAATAGGAGCTTACACTTTTATAATATTTTCGCGTTAAAGTATGTATTTTTGGGTCCATTTAGAAACGTTATAACAGGGTTATACTGTAACAATTAGTAGCACTCTGTAACATGTTAACGTATGTGTGTAGGTGTCTTTTCACACATTTTTGTCCATGCCAAATTTTAATGTGCTAGGCTAGAATGTAGTAATTAATGATAACTTAGAATTCTGTGAAGGATTTGAAGTGTTGGACTTGGTTTAATGTTTGTGTGCATGCAACTATTTTTTTTAACCAAACAGTTAACCATAGGGTCTTTTCTAGATCTCGTGTGGAAAGCTTCTCATATAATTTTAGTTTTTTTTTTCCCCTCTAAACATGGATATCAATAAATTAAAAAAAAAAAAAAATATATATATATATATATATATATATAATTCCTGTAATATTTTTTTGCCCTATGTTGTCACAAAAATGCTGCTGCCCTATGAGGTGGAGTTAAAGACCAGCTGTAGGCAGTAATGTCACACAATAGTAGTATTTATTTAACGTTGCCGCCAATACATGACATACAATCCCCCAGTAGGCGAATCATCTATCAACATCGGCGATGTGTGTGAGGAGTGAGTTACTGGGACTCAGCTGAGTGTGTCTGGGCGTAGGCGATGTGGCAGATGTTGCCACTGTGAGAACACTATAGAGGGTAAACTGTGAGGGTGATTGCTGTGATCTTCGGTAAAGTTAACTTAACTTTGAACCACCAATTTTCATGGTTCAAGCAAATTATCTTCAGTCATTAGAAATAATTGCAGTTTTATACAAATACTTTTAAATGAATTGCGTATATTTTAATTCGTGTTTGCTAAAGATAAATTGCATTTCATGAGGACTTTCATTTTATTTAAAATGTTTTGTTGCAAAATGTTGATCCTGAAAACTAGTCTGTGCCAATCAATGGTAGAGTTTTAGGTTAGGATGTGAATGAACATTTTACTTTCAATTTTTATTGAATAACTTTAAATAAGCTAAAAAGTTGTAATGCAATATATCAGTTGTCTGACTTGCTTCATAGTCTCCCTAGTCGGACATTTTATTTAGCTAAGAAACAAGAAGGCAAAAAATTAAGTTAGACAGTAATTAAGTTTTTGAAACTGCGATATTTTTGCTATTGGTACATACATTTAACTTTAAATGTAAAGGTTGTGTGAATATAGGTTATGTGATGGTTGTTAAGGTTATGTTCAAAAAAATATTTTAAAAATTGGTGAAAGGTATTGTATTTGAGCTGGGGAGGAGAAGGGCACATTTAGTTTAATGTCTTTCTTGAGACAGTGTATGTCATTTTCTTTGCTAAAATATTATCATTTGTTCATGTATGTATTACTTGTCTTTGTAAATCTCGCTTGTCTTTGAAAATCTTATGACAAAATCTATAGCTACTTTACTTGTTGCTTAAAGAATGATTAATAAATACAATACAATATATTGCAATTATTTGCGATGTAGGAATGCTGACGATTGTATCACGAATGATGTACTTATTTGTCTCTGCATGAAAAAAATTGAATTGAAAAACGATAATACTTAGGTGAACTGGTAAAATCATTCTGAAGGACTCCTGTTTGTGTAGAAATAATTTTTCATACTTCTTTAGAAAAAAGATAACAGTTAGCCTTAAAAACAAATATAACCATAGCTGTTTTACCAACGCAAGGCAAAGGACAAGTGTCTTTTTTTTATTAAACTGTAACAAACGAATCAAATTTCTAATTGTCAACAAACCACACTGAAAGATTCTAACTTTTCTGAATAATAGATACTACACCGCACACGAGTGATAGCTTCAGATAATTTTTTCTTTTATTTTTTTTCTTTTTTAATTTTTTTTTTCTTTTTTTAATTTTATTTTTCTTGTAACTGGGCCTCAGCCCTGTGGCAAGGATTTGCTTAACCTACCTCTTCTCAATTTTCTGACCCCATCAACCTTTTCCTAAACTCCCTCGCTCCCATCACCTCAACCACATCCCTCGCTAATTCATTCCAATCCTTCACCATTCTCACCATCATAGTGTTTTTTCCTCTCTCTGTCCTCTTCCCCACCCTCTGTATCTTCCACTCATGATCACCCCTTCCCCTGCATAAACCTCTTTGTATCTTGTCACCCAGTTGTGCCCACCCACCCCCTCACCCCCTTAAACATCCTTACCAGCCGCTCCACTCTCCTCTCCTGCAGTGTGCCCCACCCTAGTCTTCTCATCATTACTGATGGTCTGAAATCCTCCTCTCTCTCCCCCTGTGTCCTCCAGTTATTTGTGACCCACCTAACAGCTCTTCTCTGCACCTTCTCCATCTCCACCACTTCCCTTCCCACGTACGGGTCCCAGACCGCCGCTGCATACTTCAAGATGGGCCTCACCATTGTTTTGTGTCCCTTTTCTTTTATTCTCTTGTCTGTGCCTCTTAACACCCTTCCCAGCAGGCCCAACACTCTGCTACCTTTATTTGTAATACACTTCACTTGCTAGCCCAATTTTAAGTCATCCTGAAGAATAATGCCCCGATCACAATCAACATGGCGCAAGTAAAAAGCATACCATAAGAAAGTGAATATCTGTGATACAAATGGTGGCGTTCACAATGAATACTTGGCGTGACTTACATTGCATAACTGGCTTAACATGGCGTTAAAGATGGTCATCTCTGAGTTTTCTACACCAAGTTTTTCATGCCGACCAATAAGAATGTGAAACGTCACAAGAGCTGGTGGCGCAAAAATTTTCATCCAATACCAAATTAGTTTATTTCTTGTTGATTATTTTCTGATTGGTCAGGAAAGAAAATATTTACTTGTGATTGTGTACGGCTAATTTTGCATGAAATGCTGTGTAAGTTATGTTATTTATTTCATGCCGATTGTGAACGGGCCTTAACTCCCAAATATTTATATCTGTTCGCCTCTCCAATCTCCTGCCCTTCCCATCTATATATGTCTGACTACCTCTCTTTTCTGTGTAAGTCTCAAAATTTTAGTTTTATTAATGTTAATTTTCATATCATTTTTCTTCGTCCACTGTTCCAATTTGTTTATGTCCTCCTGCAGACCCCCACCCTCTCCAGTCACCTTGTACAAAATACCGTAGTCTGTATGCGGCACGACAATCACTTTACACTTGTTCAAAATCATGACTATCTGGCACTTATAAGAAATAATTTAACTCGCACAAAATTCCTGCAGCTCTACTCGTTTCCTGATTATAGTAATTATTCACTATGTTCGTATACCTACTGTATTATGATGCAGGTGACGACGCCTCGGAAAGCGGCTCTTGGTTGACGAAGCTGGACAGCTGGCGTAGAAGGCTTTCGTGGTTGTGACGGGTACTTCTGGAAGGGATCCGGCGGTCGCTGGTCTTCTGGGCCTGGAGCTGTAGCTTGTAGTAGCGGTGAGGGTAGAGAAATCTACCGCAGCTGAACCTTTCAGTGATAGTAGGGGTATTGCTCAGAGAGAGTAGCAAACAGGTCGCTACTTGGAGACGAACTGTTCTTTGAGGGCTCGTGCTCCCTCTTTTATACCCTTCTTGGGGCGGTGTGGGGTGATTGGCTGGCCGCTCGCATAATGAGAGACGGCTCGGGCGCGAGGGGGTGGTCCTTCCCTCCTCTGTGGTCTCTGTGCTGCGGGTGGCATGTCTACAGGCGGCAAGACGTCTCGTAGAAAAAATACGTTAGAATATTCTTGCCCAGTGTTTTTGTGAATGAAGGATAACTAAGGAAGGGTTAGGCAGGCTTTATATTCAACATTTGGTCTCAGGTTAGAGTGCACTGATGTGTGCGGGAGTAATAAGGATAGAAAGGATTAACAATGGGTGCAGGAATATGGAACGGGCAGGATGTGGCGACGGCTTCACAGCTCAAGATGCTGCGAGCATGCGTCAAACTTCAATAACGAGAGCTGGTGCTCTTTCACCGGCAATCACCCCAACAGTTTGTACCCTATTAGGATTCTCACAGTGGCAACGTCCACCACATCGTCTACGCACAGGCAGGCTTGACTGGGCCCCCTGTGCCTCACTCCTCACGTTCCTCGCTGACAATGTTTGATAATTCACCCATCAGGGGATTATATTTTGTTTAACAGTGGCCACGTTAAAGGTTTACTTTTACGTTTTGTACTAATGTTAGTGATATTAAAACCTCACGCTGAATAAGTAACTCAAACTGCAAAGTTATCTAGCCAAAATTATGCTACATCGCAGTACAAAATAATTTGGTATAAAAATTTATGATCTTTGAAAGAACTGTGCAATGGGAGTGCATGACTGGATTTGTTTGTATGGACATACTCCATTGCGAAATAAATGACTGTAACAAGAAATCTAAAAGTAAAAATAAGACAAGAAAACATAAAAAAGCAGAGTATGCTTTAGTCATCAGGATACATACACAACATGAAATTCCAAAACTGGAATCTGGTCAGATAAAACAAGGAAACAAACAGAAAAAACCTAGGTTGACATGCGACACAACGATGAGACAAAACAAAAACACAAACAGAATTACAGAAAACGACACAACGATGAGACTAAACAAAACACAAAGATGTCAGACACAAACAGAAAAAACGACAGACAACACAAACGATGAGACGAAATAAAACACAGTAGTTTTCCAAACAGTCAGTATGAACGACGTTTTGGGAACTGGAATCTGTTCCCGTCATCAGGTAGACACACAGGGTTCAAGAACACGAGTGCGACTGATGAGGAGTGTTTTCTTGTCTTATTTTTACTTTTAGTTTTCTTGTGACAGTCATTTATTTCGCAATGGAGTATGTCCATACAAACAAATCCAGTCATAAAAATTTATGTTTATCCAAACTGTGTGCTGAAACATTTAACATAATGTCTCCGAAACAAAATTTTATGAATTGTAGTCGGAGTATACTTTTTAAGATGCCACACAGATCTGTTTTTATTCGGGATTCAAGATTGAAACTTCTTGTACAAAATCCTATTTTTATGGTGAGTTATTTAATGCCATATTCATATGTTGGTTGGCTAAGTGTGTAATGGCTACCAAGTCCAGCGCTTGAACCCAACTTATCTGAGTTAGGAGTGAGGTGGGAAATGCAGCTAGGCTACTTATTACAATTTTAATAAAAAAGGAGAGGGTTGCACAAGTACTTTCAGGTGGTACTTGCAGATAGAAACACATACACCCAGATGGATGAACACATTTCTCAGCGGAAGCACGGTCACAACATTTTGCAGACTACATCGGCTTCATCGCACTGGACAATAGACTTCAGTGCGTCTCCACTCGTCACCTGATGAAGCAGATGTAATCGGCAAAACGTTGTGACCATGCTTCCGCGGAGAAATGAGTTCGTCCATCTGTGTGTATGTGTTTTCTATCTGCAAGTGCCACCTGGAAGTACTTGTGCAACCCTCTGCTTTTTAAAACTGTAATGAATTAGGAGTGAGTTACGCATAAACAAGCTAGTGGAGGTAGTGTACACAGGCAGGAAAGCATGCCCAGTAACATTTATAAGTAGTTGCTAAAACTGGTGTAACAACTGACACACTAGTAGTGTAGCGAGTTGGAAAAGAAGTAAGGTGAATGACTAGCCAAGGTTCTTTTTTCAAATTCAGCCGATTGTTTAGGTAAGTATATTCATTCTGTAGACAACATTTTTTTTTTTTTTTTTTTTTTTTTTTTTTTTTTTTTTTTTTTTTTTTTTTTTTTTTTTTTTTTTTTTTTTTTTTTTTTTTTTTTTTTTTTTTTTTTTTTTTTTTTTTTTTTTTTTTTTTTTTTTTTTTTTTTTTTTTTTTTTTTTTTTTTTTTTTTTTACATGGTTAGACAATGGCTTGAACATTTGAAAGAGGTTACATAAGCAGTGTTCAGCTTGTGAAATTGTTCTTTCTAACACCAAACTTATATAACTGGCAGGCAAGTTTGCGGACAGAATTATGACTATGCATCAGCTTCTACTCTTAAGGAAGGGGGACAGTTTACTGTCTCGAGTTGATGACTTGGGCCTTACTGACTGGTGAATAGACCAAGGAGAAACGAAGTACATTCTCCGCACTGCCATAGAGACACAGGTCTGGACACTATCGTGTCTACCAATGCTATTGAGTTAACTCCTTTATGACTGAAAGCGCCACTAGTAACATAATTTAATTTTGTTTTAACAATGCAATATAGCTTCATGCTACCAGTGCTTCTAATGGCTACGACACAAAATTGGTATTCGAAGTTCCATTTAATGCAATGTTAAAACAACACCAGAGTGCCAGTGATGTCAATCAGTCATATGACGATCAGTTTTCAACTCCAAGCGTCCATACCTGTTCCTCTATGGCCATGATCCTTCCTGCATGAACTGTCTCAGTGTCATGGAACACGTAGAGACTGACAGCATTTACACGCACCACAAACGTGCTACTAGTGACATCTAGTGTAATAACTTGCAAGTTTGCCAGCAGTTTGAAAACCTACTGCTGTCGACCTCTGTTAAAGAATGCGGGAACTATAGTACATGAAAGTGCTTTCATGCTACCAAAAGTCTTAATATCAGATGAAAGGTAAATTTTTTTTTTGTGAGACCCTGTCTCTACAAGAGAAATTGAACTGTAACAAGACATTACTTTAAAAATGGTATAATCAGTTGGTAAATATAACATACTAGTCAGGAAATCAAATTATAGGCATTATGCCATTAGGCAATACACAGTTAGGCATTGCACCGTTAGGCACTAAACCGTTATGTACTGCACCAATAGGCTTTATATCACTACCCATTATGCCAGAGCTAGTTTGTTTTAGGCACTATGCCATTAGGCATTGTGCGACGTATACTCATCCCTGTTTCTTATGTCATCATTACAAGCCACGTGACTGCCCACCACGGTGATATGCATATTCGTAAGCCTATTTACTGTACGTAGTGCAGTGTACGTATCACAAAAACGCATCACACCAAACGTGCAAGGCTTAAAATACAAATTGATGTTCGTTTATATATCTTGTACAACTTCATATTACACACCGTAATGTGAAAATATATTATAATGGTGTGGAAAAACGGAATTGCAAACAGTGTTCTCAAAAGTTACTCAGTAAAAAAATTAACTACCATCACATTTTCTGACATGTTCATAAATGCAATTTAAAAATTTATTTAACATAAACTTAGATTGTTATTCAGGCCGTACATGTACGGCTAAGGATCACAAGTGTAAGGCATTGCTTTCGATACGTACATTTGTATTTAACCCTTTTTGTTTCTGAGCTATGAAAGTAATTTGAGTTGAAATCATTTAATACAGTGACAGTATCAATTTGCTGTAAGTTATCTGACTGTGCTTTCCAAATTGTTATCAATTTCTTCCAAATAAGGCTAATGCCACGAGTTGTAGCTGTATTTCACAACATGCTGGCGGAGCGAGTCATGCCTGGGCAGTGATGTCAGGCCAATGCGAGAGCGTTTCGATGTCACATGATAATTACCACGTAAATAGCTACTTTTAATTCAAAATAACTTGCTCTACACTGCTTTTTATGCAAAAAAGATGCACATTATACTGTCATTATTGTGTTAGAATGCATCCCTTGCAATACAGTATCAACAATATTTATCACATAGGCATTTTGCCCATTGTTACATTAAAATGTACATATCAAAAATTTTTATAACTGCATCACATATTAATACACTTTTCACAACAATATGCTATTGTATTAACAACAGATATGCATGAACAGAATGCATTTCACTAGTAAATGGATATTACTCTCTAAAGCAGCTTTATTTACGATTCAAGAACTAATCTTCTGTGAGTTTCCTCATACGCACTCTCGTGCTAAAATATCAAAACAATGCTGTTCTAAAACTTTAACACATACTATATCT
The DNA here is from genome assembly GCA_003012365.1 of Medauroidea extradentata. NCBI lineage: Eukaryota > Metazoa > Arthropoda > Insecta > Phasmatodea > Phasmatidae > Medauroidea > Medauroidea extradentata. Next base: position 9,715 of record PNEQ01063383.1, read on the forward strand.
TATAGCAAGGTCTTTTCTTGCAGGTACTAATTGGTTAATGGCATCTAGAGATATTAAAAGCCATTACGTATTTAGCAAAACTATTCACATTTAGGTTTTTATTAAACACACACGCCATAAAATAGTTGTTTTCTACAGTATTTTCTAAAACCTATGTCAAATCTTCTTCTCGGCATGTGGAGTGAATTACAAATAATGTAAGGAGTGTTTAATGATTCACAAAATTTCTCTTAGTACAACTCAATTATGAACAACGCTGAATGACCAATAGGTGTGTTAGAATCTGCCCCTTGCAATGTTAACAATATTTACCACATAGGCGTTGCCAATTGAGCAGTCATTGCAACTGCACAAGTTTTGCAGTGGAAATTGTAAGTTTAACCAATTGCAAAAAACGGTACGTATTCCAATGAAGCAATTTGCGTTAACTTTAAAAATACACACTAGACTGGATAAATGTTAAGCTAAAGGGACGTATTTTGCAACATAATTAAAGTTTTGAATATTAGGTATACTAGGCCTATACTGTAGTATTGAAGCACTACATACATGTTTTGCAACTATTATTTCACTTGAAGTTTTAATCCATAAAATACAAAAAATGTGTTCCAATTTATTGTCTATGGTTATGCAGTAAACTCAGTAATATTCAGTTTTTGCAACTCTATTGCTTAATTCTTAAACTTTTAGTTTGATAAACTATGCATGTACAATCACGAGTAATATCTTTAGCCCCGGTGCATCTGCAGCTTTGTCACTCTAAATTTTGTGCAAGTTCTGATAAAAAAAATGTGTATTCTGAGATCCATATGAACAGTATATTTATTAAACTGCGAAAGTGATTTAAAAGTCAACACCATTCATGAACTGTACGTCAGTAATTAAATAATTTTCTATAAGGAAATTCTGATTTGTCTTTTGTGGATTGTACTGAACAAAGCTGCAAATGGATGATTATTCGCATCTGCCTGTCTCTATTTTATTTTTTGTGCTTAACCTAGGTAAATAGTGACCGCAGTTGGTGTAAAGGCTTAAGTACTCACCTCTCACCAAGATGATCCACATTCAATCCCTAGAATTTTGCAGGTGGGAATTGTGCTGGTCGATGTCGCTGGTCGGCAGGTTTTCTCCGGGATCTCCCATTTTCCCTACCCTTCTCATTCTTGTGCCTCTCCATTGTAGGGCCTCATCTCACATCATCTTTCGGGGCAAGTAGATGCGTACGGGCGCCCAGATGTAAACCTGGAGTTCGGGATATGATGCCCTGGCCCTCGTGTTCCAAGAGTCCTTATATATTTTCTTAGAACTTATCAGCAGCATTTTCTGTACTGTATGTTTACCGCTACACACAAAAAAATTTGACAGAAATCAAAGCAGATATCAACATTTAACTCAGGTAATTCCTACGTACCGCTTTAAATTATAGGTCACCTAGTTCACAATATTGTACTTTAGCCAGAAACCATTTCCTGCATCAAGAAGAAGAATATAGTGCAACATGAATAAAAATGTGAAAAATATATATGAGGTGTGTTTTCGAGTGTTGAAAAGTCAGCAACAGCATACATGCGGGTTCAACAGGACCTATCCTTGCATTTGCATGGACTGTAAGGAAGGAAGCGCCCACAATACTAAGCCATGATATTGAAGTGCTACATCAAATAGCTTTTGAAAGGCAGATTTGGTAAACAATGCAGTGGCTATGGTGGACCCCCTGAACGGTTTGTTCGTTATACTGACCTCTTTCTATTTGAATGTATGCATTATTGCACTGCTTGTACATACTGAAGCAGGAGATAACCGTTTGAGTTAATAATTGTTTATTACTTAACTAAAATTATGATTTTATTCTCGCATCAACAAAAGCCAATTCCTCTCCCACTAGTCATTGTCTCGGGCTGTGTTTCACTGTCTCCAATGACCTCAATTTTGTCCAGATGTAAAGCCCAGTTATCTTATGTCAATAGTACAACTGCAAAATTTTCTCTATTACCCCTTAGAATTTGAGTATTGAGTTCTATTACACACAGTGTATATACCATTCAAAAAAAATTTAACACATCTACCTCTAATCTAAATGTAATGTGAACTGGAATGCAAGGAAAAAAAGTTATCATCAAAACAAAATGAAATTTTAATTCATTTTGCACTACAATAACAATGACAAAGTGCTGCAATGTATTTAAAATTTGCAACATACTATTTGTATTTACAGTAGGTACAGTACTAGGTACATATTTACAAACATTAGTGATTGTGCCTGTTAATTCTGTAAATTTTCTGTTCACTATATGAAGGATTTTAGTTTACTCCAAAAATCTTGTAATCAAAATGAAAGTCTCAAGTTTTGAAGCACACAATTAATGAAATAGAAGTATTTTACACCATGTTATCTGTGGTTCTGGATAAAGGTAGCACTTTAGAAATTGTAGTTACTTTTTTCTGACAGTAATTTTAAGTTTCCTGCCTTTTTTAAATACAAACAAAGCAGTTGAAGTAACATTCAAGTGTATAGATTGTACTGTACTAAAGAGTTAACATCTGAGGACACAATAAATATGATTTTTTATTTATTATTTTAGACAAGATCGGCTTCAAAACCTCACTTTATCATAAAACAAATGTAACAGAAATTTAATTTAGTGTACTATTGAAACAACAACAAAATTAATAATAAATTAATACATTGTTCAGCATCGCAGTACATTGAACTACAGTAACATTGCACAAACTACACTTGCTAACACAAATTACTTTCAGCCTTGAAGGAATGTAATGAGTATACTGAAAATATTATGTATATGAACACACACTGATTGAACTATATATGATTTACTGTAGTATTAAACAGAGCAATTGCCTACTTTACATTCAAACTACAATATTTGGCTAAGAACTGTTGTTGAATTTATTGACTCAATATGTCCTTGATAATGTTCATTCTTTCTTCACAATGATGACTTCTACCAACCACAATGCATACAATTCACACTTAACCAACTATCAGGTAAAAAGCACATCCTACCTGAGACTAAAGCTATGCTGTGGCACAGACGTCCTAGCTGGAGTGTAAGAGAAGCGTAGACAAATGAGCGGTACAGAGCTCTGGAGTCAGTACAGATATCACACAAGTTGTTGAATGCACAGTACACAGGTCACACCATGAGTGAACAGTGGAGGTTGAGTGAGGCAGCTGCTCTGGTTGGTGGGTGCAAACACAAGGTAGTCACGTCACTGTTCAAGACAAGCCAGAGGGCCTCACTGAGGCTGGTGGCAGTTTCGTCTCCAGCATGTCCCTGAGTTCCTCCGTATGTGCGCCAGTGTGAATGCACTTGTCCGACTCACACTGCTCACACTCGTAAACCTGTGACCTGACAGAGTTGTATAATTTCTGTAAAAAAAATGGCACACATGAGATGCTGCATATAAACATGCACAACACACACACACACACACACGCTCATACATGCATGAAGCACGTGCACTTGCACGTGTGCTTATATTTAATTCACATAACATCACAATGCAGACTTAAAAGACGCTGCCTACCTGAGAGCTGTGGATGTGGATAGGGATTACATGTTAAATTATATAGTATGGTGGTGCTCATTCATTTTAAATGATTATTACTTTAGGAGAGAAACAAGTTTCTGTGTTGAGATAAGAATATTGCTATAGGAATTACACTGTAAGCAGAAATGTAAGCATGAATGATTTTCTGTTTTTTTTACAGTAAAATTACGAGGGCTAATATTTTGAACCTCTAATGGGCTATATACACGTGTCATACCGGTGCACCAGCTTTCCAATATCATCTGCAAAGAAAGTTGCGCTTTCCTATTGAACTTTGTTTGTTAAAATATTTTTGGTGCATCAAATGATGTTTCTGACTGCAGTTTCATTTTTTCACGGGATGCTCATGAAACAATAGCAAGTAAACCATAACATAGCACTTTTGTTTACCCCCTTCCCCCCCCCCTCCTCACCAACACCATTCAGTGGCCGAACCAGGCAGCAACTTTCTTGGCATACCGTGGTGCACCGATACGACAAGTGTCTCAATCTACGTGGTGATTATGTTGAAACATAGCTGAAAGATTTTGACAAGTCCAAGCATTTCACAATTCGTTCCTTATTCCATTTTTTTAAGTCCATTGTAGGTTAAAATAAAATAACACTCGTACTTTTTGTACATAGTTTACAGGGTATTTGATTAAATGCCACAAACGTTCCTATAGCAATGTGGGCCTAACTGAACTGAACAAATAATTTAAGTGTGTCGGTTCAACAGTACTAAACACCATCCAACTCTATTAACATGGATATCCGTATTGTTGCTTGCACCAAGGCTTAAAGGTAATTACATTATCATGTACAACTCTGAACAGGGGGGCTAACGTCTGCTAATTTTTACAAATACAAAACATAACATTTTTGATTCGTAAAAAATTGCTTTATTATTTGTAAAACATCAAGTGAAGAAGTAGTGAAGTTAAGCATTTGTTTATGTCGTTATGAATCGTTATGTACCCACACCTAAATATGCAAAAAATGTCTTATTAATAGTGTTAGACGTTAAACAGAGAAAAGTACTGATGGTGTGCGGTCCCAAAGACTTACTTGTATACGAGAACAGGAAATCCTGGTGATGACACTGGTCCTGGTTGCACATACAGGCGTGCCTGACCAGACTATGACTCAATACTGTAGCATATTGAGTGTGACATAACTAGCATTAATTACCTCCATTAATGTGTTTCCTTCGCTCCTGATGAAAACGATGACTGCAAGTGCTGGAATGCATATCAAAGACATGGATGCAATGAACCAGCCAAGTGCCTCGGCCCACAGAGGATACTTGTAGTCTCCATTGTCGTACTGTGGTGGCTCGTAGTCGATGAGGCTGAACACCCACACAGCCTGCAATCAGTGACCATCCACTGCTGAAATGTTGTAATTTCTCCCCACATGAGCCACACATTTTTATGGAATCCTTCACAACAACAGTGAGTCATAACATTCCTAAATACAACGTTATCTGTCAATAAACAATTTTCATCACCATGAGAACTTACCATTATCAAAACCGGCGCTGCAAACCACCAACAGAATCGAAAGTACAATGATGGCTGACGACCAGTCATCTCGTGGACGTTCTTTGCAAGGCGATGCACCCCATAAAACCAGGAGATGGCAATTATTTCGAAAAATGCGAGGTACATGATGGAAATTGATGCTGCAAAATGGTCCACCAGTTGAAAGAAGTATATTCCACCCTGCATAAGTGTAAAAGTAAAATGTTAACTAATTGTACCTATTATTTGCATACATTTATGATACAGTACTACAGTATTTTCTGTGGAACATTATTTTTGACAGCTTACAATACAGTTTATTGATGTAAGCGTGGAAATTAAATTTAAAGTAGTGGTAATGATAAATTATCTTCACATTGAAAGATGGCTTTAAAATATTTATTGGAAGCATGTGTGATGCTATGAAATGTTGAGTAACAGGTAGGGATGTGTTGTTTGCAACCAAAGAGTATAACAACAAAGGTTAATACAGAAATTCTTAACACTATAAAAATTCATTTATTAGGTCAGCTAGCACTGCTGGAAAGAGAACAAGTTATCAAGCAGCACTGTACCCTTGGTGCATTATGCAAAACATAATACAGTACAGTACACTTCTTACACTAAGATCTCTGATCATGTAATGGTGTGTGAAGCTTTATTTGAATATGAGTGAAAATACACTCAAACCAATTCAGTTTTAGTAATTTTATCATACCGGTGTATCGTTCTTAAAAACCTGATAATGTCCAGATAAACTAATTAATTGAAATGGTTTGAACAAAATTCCCAACAAATACCACATTCCCACCAACCTTTTGCCGAAAACAAGAATATTAATGCTATAAAAATAAATTTCCACAGGCACAGTCAGTTTCTATACAGATAAAAACTAAGTTTCAGTAATACAATATATTAGTTATTTTAGTCCTACGGCTACTGTACGTTTTTAGGAAGGCTCATAAATAAGTACAGGCAGGTAATAATAATATTTTGTTGGCTTTTCCAGCGATCGGGGTCAGGATTGTATGACCATTTTTATTCTTTCTACTTAAATAATCATTTTGAACTAATAGACTTTGCTTCTGATTCACTGACATTATAAAAACTTTCATTTAAATTGTGTTTGACCAACACAATTACTACACGCTCAGTATTCTCACTGACTATAGCACAGTATTGTCGTACAGTAATACACACTACATTTCTGTATTATTTCTTACATTATGGAATTGTTTGGGATGTAGTTGTTTCTAAGGTTCGTTAAATAATTTTTTATTTAATTTACAAAACTCCATTGCTGAGTGTATTACTTAAAGTTTGCCCTAACATTCACATGACTAGTACTGTGGGATATGTCAACAGCCAGGCATCCTCAAACAGACAAGTGGAATGACGTCACTGCTGCTTTCTGTCAGCAGGATTTCTCGGAAATGGGCAGAAACAATATTTATTACTACCTTGGTACGTACACAACTTGTATTTTGTTTTGTGAGCTTTTTTAAGTACCGGTAGCTCTTTGGTCCACAAGTAGACCTACGTGATATTAAATGGGTATCAAAGCAGTTTCTTGCTTTTTAAAATACAGTAACTGTTCTTCAGTGACTCACCTCTGTAATATGTGGTAGTCCAAACAAGAAGGAAACAACACACACAATTAACACCAGCATTTCATGACACATCAGTTTCTTCTTTATCCAGTTTGGGAAACCATCTTGAATTGATGTGACCACAACTTCTACAATTGCAAACTGAAACAAATTTAACTACCATTAGTACGTATCTGCAAACAAGTTAAGCAATATATACTAAACTGCACTCTAGTAACTATCTGACTCTGGAAAAAATTTAGGATACCCCTGAGGCTGGCTGTACCATGAAGTGAGAACCTCTCCCTTTTATTACTTTGACTTATTATAATTTTGCGTTAAAATATTGATGAAAGCAAACGTTACAACATTACCCTGTTAACTGGGGGGGG
>PNEQ01063387.1:0-10762 GCA_003012365.1 Medauroidea extradentata
AGTCAGTTTCAAGGTCAGCTTTTATATCTATATATGAAAACATAAAAACATCATTCTGTTTATTTTTACTAGCATTATTTATAGCCCTCAGTCTCCTCTTTGCAATGAGATAACACATGACTTTGTATCTTTTATGGATATCAAGATATTAAACAATACAAAAACCCTTGAAAATGTAAATTTTGGTACACGGTACCGGGCATTTTGTTCTGTAAAATCAAAATGAGGGCAGATAAAAATCAATAACTTTGGGTTTGCACTGTTGAAATATGTACATTATGTGTGACAAAATTTCAAATTTTTTCAAAATGGGTCAGCAACCAAAATAATTGAAATTGGGTGATTTTCCATGGAATGACCCAGTAAACACTCGCACATCTGTGAGTGTCTGGGAATTATTAACAATCAGATTTTTGAAAACCTCAAATTTTTGAAAATTCCTTATTAAAATACTAGAAAAAAAAATCCAAACGATAACAGCCAGTGAACATGTACAGCTCTAGAAAACACCATAAGATATTTGAAAAGTTATAGGCATTACATGGTACACTGGCAATAGAAGTATAGTCCAGCCAGTGTAAAGTAAATATTTAAGAAATTATTTTCTGTGAAAACTTACAGCCTCATTGTTACACATTTAACACAGCTGTTCATTTGAGTTGGCAATGAATTATGTAAAATTAGGCACATAATTAAAAGTGATCTTTTTTAAGCGACATTAATGGCCTCCGATGTCTCACTTTATTATGAACAAGCTATACGTACCAACAGAAGTGTGGCAATGTCATATTCTGAGCGGACATTAATTACAGCGTGCGAGAACAACTTGCTGCTTTTGCTTCCCTAATAATTTCACTCACTAAGAGTCTATGATCACGACATTGTCTTCTGACTTGAAATGATATAATGTATCAATGATACCGGTTGATATATATAACATATTTACTGTTTTTAAACCATAATACTGATTTCTACATGTTCACTTGGTTACACACTGACTGATGCTGGTAACAGTTACTCTTGACCGCGTGGTCATACAGTTCACACTATGGAGCATCGTACCCACGACTTCTGCAGGAGCTACTTCTACAGTCCGTTCCAGGAAACAACCCTGTGTTGCCACAAATTAAATATAAAGGACAAAATATATTCAAACATTTTATTTAAAACCTAGTTTGTATACAGTCAGGAAAGAATACATATTAATTTCCCTCATTTCTTCTAAGTATTTCAAATTTGCATAAATTGATAACCATGTTTATTTACTCAGGCCATTTACATATACATAGAGTCTTTTTCATGGCAGTTTTAACATCTCAATGCTCAGGAATACAAACGTACATGTGTCTTGTGACTGTAAACATTAACATCATTATACACTTGACACATTTAATTAGCGCCGATTATATTTTTTACTTTTTATGTTCAGCAACAGAATTGTTTTCCCTTTAGTAAAGTAGAGTCAGGAAGTCTGCTTATCTTGAAACCGCTTGATGCCATACCTAGTAGACATTAATAACCTTTTTATTGTATCTAACTTCATGTTTATTTTATACTTACATATTTTGCTAACAAACCACGGACATGAGCCTCTACTACCAATTGACTTTTGCTAATATTTATACTTGTTGTGAAATGTATTTGTATTCAGTTAGTCTTTTTATGCAACTTAATTAATTAATTTGACGTAAATTATTTAGTCTTTAACTTTTATGAGATTAAGTGGAGTAGTTGGGGAGTTTTGCATTTCCTCATGTGCCCAAGCAGCGAGGTTTCACGCAACATAATTGGCCTCCCTGCCCAGGGCCTGCCTCACTCTCCAAGTCCCATCATCATCACCCTTCTGGGAGGCCACCAACTCTGCCCGACCCCCTAAGGATTCGGGTATAAAAGGGAGGTTGTCAGATCAGCCTAACCTCAGAGTCTCCTTGGCACTCACCCTCCTGAATGGTTGACGTCCGCAAGGTGCTGTTCACTCCCCTCCGAACTGTTGGTTGACATCTGCAAGGTGCCAACAGTTTACCCTTACCTTACCTACCTTCCTACCTTACACACTGGTGGTTGATGTCTGCAAGGTGAGCCAGCCTCCCACAAAACAGTCACAGAGGGTTGACGTCCGCAAGGTGCCCTCCGCAATACCTATTCTTACAGTTCACCTGCTGGTGAATTCCTTTACCCAACCCAAACTCTTGCACTTATTCCTACCTGAGTGTCAAGAAGTGCTCGGTGGCTACACCATGAATCTGAACTTTGCGCATCATATTAGTTCCAAAAGTGGACTAAGTTCAGTTTTGCACATAGTGCTCCGGAAGTAGTACGCTGGAAAACGTAGTTATCTGAGGGAAGTTCCGCAAAGCCGCACGAGAGCAAAACCCAGTTATTCAGTAGTAAGACCAGTAAAAGTAGTTCCATCAGCTAGTGAGTGACTGTAAATTCCATAATTCCAAGTAAGCCAATAACGCTAACTTCAGTAGTTGGGACGTGTATCATTTGAGGCAGAGTAAATTGAGAGAGAACTTGTAAACAATCTGAGAGACTTGTGAAAATTGTGTACAAAGAAACTTTTGTAACCAGTGAAAATTCAGTTACTTGTATACATATATCACATCGTTATCAAAGGATTAATATAAGTAATCTAACTTATCTCAGTGTTTCTTTCCTTTAAATGTCTCAATCCGAGGGTAAGTCCCGTAAAACATTTAAGGACAGTTACAATACCAGTAGTCGAGAGAAAACAAGAAGGCAGGCAGCCTTATTCCACTAGAGTCAGTGCCATCAATCACAAGAATATTTAAGTAGAGTCATACTTACTGCAGTACCTCTTCAGGATGACGCCCCTACCTTACCAGAGCTTTGTGCCTTGTATACTACTAAGCAAACCTCGTTGACTAAATCAGACTTAATAAAATCTTACGGGGAACGCAAAGGCTTGCATCCCACCATTAATCAGCCTGCTGAAGACACCACCGCACCCTAAGGCAGGGCCAGTGCAGGAGCTGCTGAATGAGTGACATCTTCCAGCCAGAATCTCTGCAAATAAGCGATGCCTACTTGAAACCCTCTTCTAGATGACTGAAAAATACCTGGCCCAAAGTTCGACTACCCCTCGTCAACTAGAGGATAGGTCACTGACTCCTATACCTACCTTGTGCACCCCCATGTCTCATGCTCACTCAATCAGCACTTAGTAGGTCAACAACAATTAGTTCCAAACACAAACAAGGGGTGATAAGATTTTTTTCTCGTGGCTCCCAACGTGGGGACACCAAAGAGTTGGACTATGCTAGGGCACAGGACGACACCCACACAGACCCTCTACCAAGTTCGAAGTCAGCTTTAAACTTTTGCGCCCACAGACCGTCGGAACCATGTATCGAAACAATCCCGAAGAAGGAGAGAAGACAGACCTGTGGCTGCGACTTTAATAATCTGTGTCTAGGCTGGGAAGACACCACATGCGACTTGCATGGACTAGAGTACAGATGCCAAGACTGCACTCGTCGTCAACAACGCTGTACACACCCTCAGTGCGCCAGACATGGAGAGTACCGCCTCGAGTGCCACTTCTGTCCGCTGATTTACCATTACAGATGTCTAGGATGGGCAGATGTACCCAGAGAATTCAATGGGCTCACCTTCAAGTGCCTGCACTGCTGCAACCATACAAAAGACGTCCAGAGACTAATGGGGGCAGCGGTGGTCGAGGGGTCAGACCTCTTGCTTCCTACCAAGGCGATCTGGGTTTGATTCCCGGCAGGGTCAGTGCCCGGATTTTCGTATGGAATCGTGCCGGACGATGCTGTTGGTCGGCAGGTTTTCTCGGGGATCTCCATTTTTCCCAGCCTCTTCATTCTGGTGCTGCTCCATACTCACCTTATATCACCCTTCACCAGCGCTGAAGACCTCGATGTTGAGGGCTGACCAAAAATCTCTCACTCACTCACTCCACAGACTAATACCGAACCTAGAAACAATGCACAGTACCAAGAATGGAAGAGGGCATCCAGACAAGATGATTTCTTCCTGAATTTTCCTGAAAACCACATTGAAACCCTGAAAATTTATTATATGGATTCCAAGAAGAATGTCCAGCCAACCAGGTACCACAGAAACACTGGGTACAGCGAGTGAGACAACAATTGAAAGTTCCAGCCCATGCTTGATGGGAGAAGTAAGGGGAATACATCACCACGTGGGAGCAGCTGAAAGAACGCTTAATCAAAAAATTCGCAGGACCTGAGATAATCGAACGCCTCATCAAAGACTTATACAGCACCACTCAGGGCCCACACGAAAACTCGGAGGTCTTCATAAGGTGCAAATATACGACAAGAGTCCATCCCGATGGAAGAGAAGAGCACTGCATCACTGCCTTACTAGGGCTGATGAAGGTATCTTTAAGTTGTTCTTGCGCTATCTGAAACCAAGCACACTCGAAGAACTAATAGAGAGAGACACAAGCATCGATGTAGATCACAACTCTGGATGAAAGCCTACCAACCATGGGACCATCCCCAGCAACCTCCTTGAGATGCGCCTCCGAAACCAAGAGCAGCACCACCGCCAACCTTACCCAAATGTTGGTACTACCCCGGTTACCACCTGCACAGAGATTGCGATACCTATAGAGCACGGCAGGGAGACCGCCATCAAACCAGAAGGGCCAACAACAAACCCGCAGAGATGCCGTCGGGAAACTGGAGCGCCAAGGGCCAATCCAAACCTGACAACCCAACAGCTCACAAAGGGTCTTAGGTTTAAAAATGAACTTTCATCACCATAAAATACTGAGAATAAATGCCAAGATCCAGGGGAAGGACGCACTCGCCACCTTGGATACAGTCACCTCTGCAAATTTTCTCAACACTAGTCTGTTGACACCTGAAGATCATGACAAACTCGTGAAAACCGAGAAGACAGTGCAGCTTGCACAAGCAGGTCAGTATTTGCCATTCGAAGGAGAAATTCAAATATCACTGACCATGCCTGCTGGTACCGAACCTACTGTCTTCCTCGTCTCTGATGTCCTGGACGACGAGACGCAACTAGGGTAACCATGGTTAGCAGCAAACGACTGCACACTCGACTGTGCGCACATCAACGTGTCTACCTTGAAAGAGAAACCAGGCACGCCATCCATTGGGACCTACCAAGAGAACGTATCCCTCAACAGACAATTAATGCTGAGGATAATCAACTCACAACTACAAGAGTCAGAACTCCAAGTGCTCGCTGACCTACTCAACCAACACGTGGTTGCTTTTCAAGCAGAAGGACCACTACACCAGATGAAGATCACCACGCACAATATCCAGCTGTAGCATGCAAGACCCATCTAAAACCAACAAATCTTTAGTTTTGTAGATGTACTACAAACAAGATATCTACTTGAATTGTGGAAGTCTTAGTTCGGACTGTTTTAGTCCTGTTACGAAATGGCTCAATCTTTATTCCGAACAAAGTTGGAATGTTCCAGGTATGTAAATTAAGTATAATTTACTGTGTATAATATTTGTATTAGGCCTAGGACCTATAACCTAGATAGACAATCACTACTGCAATGGCATGGCAGGCCTACATTACATAGAAAGTAGTAATAAATTGTAGGCCTACTTCCTCAGTTCCTCAGTGAGATTTAGGCATGATTACAAAGGTTGCTTTTGGACTTGTTTTTGCTCTGTAGCCAATTTTTAATCTGCCATTTATATGCTTTTTGTAGGTGAAAATAGTAATATGTATTGTATAAGAAGCGAAGAAATTATCAAACAATGCAATAAACAATTGTAGGGACTTGGTTGACATTGTTCCTTATCATAAATTATTAAAGGACGACTTAAGCAAAATAAAATGAACTCAATTAAAAACATGTATGCTACATAACATTTCCGGTTGTAAAGACAAGTTTATAAAAATCATTTTTCACAAATTAAGTATCTAGGTTCACGGTGTCTAAACTGACAATGATAGTAAAACATCCAGAACTTTAAAGACCACTTACTGGCTTACATAATCTTCCAAGACTACCTGCAGGTATGCAAACAATAATAATTAGGCAGAATATTGGACTCTTAAATAGAAATTTGGTAGTCAAGATATGAGATAAACAATTATTGTCCTTGTTTATTGTACGACTCATATAACACTTTATGATTACCACAGTAAAATACTTTAGGAAAAAAATTCTTAGAGGTTTCTTACATAATTTATTATGTCAGCAGAAGCCCATATTCAGATTGTCTCGTGCACGCACACGCGCACACACAAACACACACATACACACACAAACACACACAAACACACACACAAAATACACCATCCCTGAGTTATTGATATACGAGGACAAAATGGCAATTCGATACCTGAGTATAATGCTAATGTGTACTGAACAGTTCTAAGGTATTGGAATGTTGTTCATGTATAACATTCTCTATTGTTTTTTTTTTTTTTTTTACAAAATAAAGGGGACAAATTGTGTACTTTTTATTACTAATTACTGTGTGAATTTTTCCTTCTCAGAATTTTTTTTTTTCGTATTATTTATATTATGGATAAAAAAGTTTTTAGTACAAGGCCGTCTGTAACTTGTTTTTCTAAAAGTCAGGACTTTTGTGTTACTCATCTTTGACTACGTTCATCCTTGTCTCTACTACAAGAACAATACAATCTGCAGTAGTGGTCCATACGATCTCAAGTACATACCTGATGACTAAAAATATTAATTTAAACATGTCATTATTTTCAAACCATCTCTTGTTGGCTAGAAATTCATATGTGGTTTGCGAATGAAAGACATGGAATACAATATTTATCTACTGTAAGTAATTCTGCTTGATGTTTTTTAATTACTGTAGTTTCCTTTATGTTCTATTGGAGGAATTGCAGCATGTAGAAAACTGGATAAGTTGTAAGATAATACTTGTGTTGTTAAGCGAAATTTGAAACCTGTCATGTAAATTGCATTGTATGGTTGGTTTATCGGCACTTCTTCAAAATAAAATAGAATGTATAAATTTATAGTATGAAAGAAAATTATAAGACAGAGATCTATTTAAAAGTAATGAACATGTAAACATCACTGAAATGTCTTTAGTAGTGTACTCTGCCAGTAGTACAGTGTAAATATAGGTGCTCCAGACTTTTATTGCGAAACAAAATAATTGCATATTGTTTGCACTTAGGCAATAGTTACTTCTTATTAAGCCACACTTTTTTTGTCTGCTTTTTTTTTTTTTTTTTTAAAAACTGCAAGTCCATTATTACATTTGGTTAGCATTCTAATGTTCATTTTATTTTACTTTTTTTACTTTTATTTTCATCACATAAGTTTGGCAATATGTAAATAAGAATTTTGCTCAACAATTACAGATTTTCTTTAATAATGAAGTCATTATCATATTTCTAACAGTAATTCAAATTGCTTTCTGCTCAACAATAAAAACCAAGTAACAAAATAAATATGCAGGAGACTGAGGTATCTTTAGGAATAAAAAAAACTTTTTTTTGGATAACCAATTGTTAATGTTAAACAATATACCAATGTTATTCTTTTTAGCATACACATATATAATTTACAAACATGTGTGTGGCATTATTCAGTATCGTGAAGATAATATGAAATCCTACTAATGCAATTATTTTTTAAACAGAAGTTTAAAATATATTTTGAACATTATACATTACAGAAATACATAAATTTAGTTTGCATGTAAATTCAATAACATTATAAAATTAAACCTGTTTGATTGATTCAATAGAATTTTTAAACATATTTTAAATATTTTTACAATATGCACACATGTGTGGGCTATTCAAATCAAGGGTAGATATGTGAATTCATTATTATTCACTATTCAGAAAATAATATAAAATTCTTTGAAGAAATTTTTTTTCCACATATATTATACATACATACATATATATATATATATATATAGAGAGAGAGAGAGATAGAGAGAGAGACAGAGAGAGAGAGACACACACAGACACAGACACACACACACATATAAAATATAATATAGAAACATCTGTTGACGAAAAATGTATTCCCGGGATTTTATATTGTTTTCTGGATAGTGAATAATAGTGCACTCATAGATGTACCCAAGGTATGAATAGCCCACCAAATAAATGCTAGTCGAAGTAGTTCATAGATTAACTGCTAGAATGTGTGATAGTTCATGCAAATTGCCACACCAATAGATGGCAGCACAGTTGCGGATTTTGGTGGATAGGTAAATTCGAGTGACCCGTCTCTCATATATAATCTTTGCCATACCACGGCTATCTTGTTTTAGTACCGTCCCGGCGCAAATGACAAACACTATTCCGATGCTTACAATGAAATCTATTTCAGCCGGGAACTGTCAATTAAAATACTTTTAACGCCCCAACATGTGAGTACAGTAAACCGTCGTTTTACCAGACCTCTATTCAGAGGACTTCGTATTTAACGGACAAAATCTGGCAATAAAAAATTATTCCACCGTCAGGTCTACTTGTCACATGCAGCACAAGATCTACCTGGTCATTGTGCTTTGGTGAGTGACATTAGGCACACGCACAGATAGACATGTAAGACGGTAGGCAGAGCTATTTTTAGTCGCGCATCGGGGTATGTGCCGTGTCCAGGCAAGAACGATTGGCTACCTGAAATTTTAACAGAACTGTAAGATCAACAGTGCAAGACCTACCTAGTTATTGTGCTTTAGTGAGTGACATCAGGCACGCGCACAGACAAATGCATAAGACAGTAAACAGAGCTAGTCACTCATCTGTGTTTTGACGTGTCCAGACATGCATGACTGACGTGTCTACTTGAATTTTTTACGTAGTTGCTGTACATGCACGTTAAATATAGTGCATTTTTCTTTAATGAAATGGCATCTGCAACAGGACAGAAAAGAGAGAGAGAGTAACTTTGACATTAAGCCAAAAAATTGAACTTATAGAAAAGTGCCGGTGTTTCGGTAGCAAAGTTGTGTGCTGAATATGGTGCCAATAAACAAGCTGTGTTACACAATCGTAAAGCAAAAGACAAGTTGAAGAGTTATATTGGACCCAGGAAACACATGAAACCTGCTATGGCATCTTCGCACGATGAGGCAGTGTTTAAATGTACATATGTTCAACAATGCTCGTGTGGTGTAAATGTGCGAGGACGATTAGAGATAAAATCTGTTGTAGACAAACTGGTGAAACACATGCCTTTCTCATGCTCAGCATTTCCGTCCCTACCCCTTCAGAAAGAATCAAGGACGGCGGCTAGATTATTACTTCAAAGACACAATATACGATACTGCGTCGGTATGCAAACAGCGGTAGTTTTGTTATAAATTTTTTATTTGTGTTATATACTTAGTAAATAATTCCTTTACTATGAAATACAAAACAGTAGTTCTAGTTCACATGTTATTACGCGACGTAACATGAACCCAAGCGGTTGGCAAACCTATTTCCCCTCTTATCTCTTTCCTTCTACTCTTCCCCTGCCCTTAACCTTGATTATCGCAACGAGTGGACAAAGGCACATGCTTATCATTCAACTCCAACCAGTCATCACAAACCTTACCCCACGACCACTTTCAGCAATATGACGACAACAAACACGTTGCGTTGGCTTGCGTATCACACTGCTTTGTATCATCTGCTTGATGTCTATTTCAGTGTGCAGATTTTGGTGCTCTGCCATTTACCGGACCACTCCTCCCCCCATTAGTCTGGTAAAACGAGGGTTTACTGTATTAGTAGTAAAATTTAAATAAATGCATGATTGACTTCACGCTGCAAGAAAATCCTTAATTCATAGGTGTTTTTAGAGAACTTGATTTGGCTTCGACTTGACGCACCCCGTGGTTGCTATTAGATTATTTTAACGCTCGTCCCACATTTTTGTGTATAAAGTAGGGTTAGGCCTAGCTGCCTACTTGTTAAAGGGACAGCTTTATTAATACAACGCCCCATGTTGCCGCTTACTGCTTTAAAGATGTTGTATAGTAATTAAAATAGTAATAACTTACCTATTGTAAAGCATCCGGCTTTACGTGTCTTAAAAATTTTGCAATTTAATTAATATAATAGTCATTTCACTTCATTTAGATGTTGCATCCTTGATTGTTATTTGTGGTGACTGCACCCTATTTCAATTAACACCCAACTGCTTTGTATCATCTGCTTGATGTCTATTTCAGTGTGCAGATTTTGGTGCTCTGCCATTTACCGGACCACTCCTCCCCCCATTAGTCTGGTAAAACGAGGGTTTACTGTATTAGTAGTAAAATTTAAATAAATGCATGATTGACTTCACGCTGCAAGAAAATCCTTAATTCATAGGTGTTTTTAGAGAACTTGATTTGGCTTCGACTTGACGCACCCCGTAGTTGCTATTAGATTATTTTAACGCTCGTCCCACATTTTTGTGTATAAAGTAGGGTTAGGCCTAGCTGCCTACTTGTTAAAGGGACAGCTTTATTAATACAACGCCCCATGTTGCCGCTTACTGCTTTAAAGATGTTGTATAGTAATTAAAATAGTAATAACTTACCTATTGTAAAGCATCCGGCTTTACGTGTCTTAAAAATTTTGCAATTTAATTAATATAATAGTCATTTCACTTCATTTAGATGTTGCATCCTTGATTGTTATTTGTGGTGACTGCACCCTATTTCAATTAACACCCAACTGCGTGAGCCTACCCATGCCTCCAACTTGGTAAGGCCCATTTTACGTTTCCAGCTATGATTAAAGAGGTGTTTAGCCATCTGAA
>PNEQ01063390.1:0-19022 GCA_003012365.1 Medauroidea extradentata
TATTTATAACTAAGATTACTACTGAGTATAGCATGTATTCAGCCCCCGTGCATTTAATGAGTACATATTATTGTAGCTAAAATTTATCGGAGCACTGTAACGTAAATGTAAACATTGTACAAGACTATGTAAATAAAAGCACGTGGCAATGTTGATGTTTACATGTAGCGGAAAGATATAAACTGGCAGAAAATAGAAATTAATCAGGGCTTTTTTAGTGCTCACTTTATTCCGAATCACCTATAACTGTCACATACTGTGTTTAAGTTAATTACTTCCTAAACAATTTAGCCTTGTAAATATGCAAACTTTTACACTTGTTACAATACAAGTCTGGTAACTTTAGTATACTTTTGATGGTTTATAAAAATGTTTAGGAGTGCTACCATGGATGTCTGGTAAACAATTCTACCATACCTACTTTCTTAGCGCTCCTATACACACGTGTGGCAAATTTACAAACTATTTCTTACAATGTACTATAATCGTTATGAGGCGTGCAGAAATTTAACAATTCCAGTTTTATTCGGAAACCATTCCGTGTGCCTTGACGCGGTTAAGCTACGAAAAGCATTTAAAAATTGAGTGTTAGTCACAATCTTGAATTTATGTATTTATTATCATAACTTTTCTTCCTGCTAAATTCATGGTAGTTAATTAACTGTAGATCAGAATAAATATTGATCGAATTTTAGACACTATAAATCTTTATTTTCCGTTACTGTTGTAACATATCGGATTGCAGTTAAGAATGTAATACGAATTTTTTAACTTCAATTCGATCTGTAAAAACAGTAACGGCAAACAAATATTTATACTGCCTTTTTCCCTTAATACGTATTATATTCTGTAGTTAGGTTAAAGTTGTATAAATTTACCCAGAATAAAAGTTATGACACAAGTTACAAATATTCAAGATGGCGACTATCTTTCACTCTTAAGAACTTTTACACAGGTCTATTTATTTTCCACGCACTACTTTCGTTTCCAACAAGTACTTCTTTGAGTGCGAAAATAACTGAATTGGTACTTTTCATCACGATTTATATGTAAGAATATTAATTTTAAGGAGTCTCTTAATAATATAGGCTCATAAAGCGAAGATTTACCTCTTATAGCATACGATAAAAATACAGTGTTGTCACTGAAAGTCCCATAGTAAAAATGGATCGGCGGGATTTACAGTGGTGGATTTTAGGGGGGAGGGGGAGGCTTCCGGGCTGAAGCCCCCCTTCCCCAAAAAATCGTGCTGACCGTTATGTAGCCAAAGTATGTCCAGTCGCCTCAAGGAAACTGGAGTTTTGTTGTATGATGATCCAAGTACATTTCATGTGTCCTACTTGTGTATACGTTATTTTTAATGTTCTATAACTGTAAACAACCACACTTATGAGATGGCTGGTATTTTTTACAATCCATAAAGTCACGTAAGAGGGTTCCCCGCCAAAAAAAAAAATACGTTTCTAAATCCGCCACTGGGTGGGAACCTTGCACGCTAAGTTCAGCGCTTGGTTCGTTGAGGCGATGTGGTTTCAAGGTCGACCTTACTGCTCCGTCACTTTAGAGCATGTTTTGCTTTATGTCCTGTTATGTTCGTTAGGTTAATGTCGCAGGTTGGCAGGTGGACGAGAGCAGAGCGAGTGATGTCGGATTCACAATGGCGCGACAGAAGCGACGCGACTACCGCGAAACGAAAACAATCAGCACCGAGGTTTCTGTGACGTTCACTCGGCAAAAATGGCGGGCGCCCCGTGAATTCCAAATAGAAATTATAACGATTTTATTCGAGTCGGAATTTAATTTTGCTCCCCAATGTTGGTAAAACTGGTGAGTTCGTAGTAATTTGCTGTTATTTAATTTAAGAGAGATTTTAGTTGGTTATCATAAGCAAACCAAGACTTTTTTAAGCAAACTTGTAGCTGTGCTTTTAATTCCATAGTTTGGAATGGCATTGGGTATTCGAAACATATTACAAATAAACGGAAAGAAACTGAACTACTGTAAACATCTGTGGCTGCTGTACTAGAGGTTAGTATGCAGTGGCAATTGACTATTTACGTGTGGTTTTTTTTTTTTTTTTTAGTACTAAGCCCGGTACACTAACCTTCATTCCCTACTCAATTCCTTACGTATTTCTGTTCATAAATTTCGATAGAGATTTTATACCAGAATTATGTAGCTAAACTTATGTGCTGCGTACACGCGATCACTGTTTACTAACAACTTTCGGTACTTGAAGATGAAAAATATATTTGTGATGTTGGTTGTCATAATCCCAAATTTGTAACTGTAGAATCCCTGAAAGAAATTTCACAAACAAGACACACTTGTGATTCCCAAATAAGTTAACCTATTTTGTATTGTTTAGGTTTTGATAACTCCGGCAGATGTGTGTTTAGTAAAAATGAAGAATTTTGTTTCTATTCGAATTTCATTGGCAACCCTGCTTGCGTACTTCGCATGCGCCGTGGCTGTAAGTTTTCATTGCGCAAGCATGCGCGTGAACATATACAACGATGAAAATTCGGACGGGCTCTATCTATGAAATGAAGTATAAAATTCTGTCTGAAACCAGCATAGAAGCGGTACACACTGTCGCAGTGCTACTTGTACTGAATTAGGTACGGAATTATATACTGAATTATGGATAGCGTGTACCAGGCTTTAGTCTCGCGGCAGCTAAATTAGTATTCGGAATAACGAGAATTTTTAGTGACGCATCGCACCCTTGTGATTCCGACATGAGAAAAAAAGTTTGTCAATAAAACAAATAGAATTGCAAAGTTTGCATTAAGTTGACGTTTTTATTCAAAGTAATCAAAATCTGCAGTAAAGTTCAGTGTATGATTGTTTGGTAGTTTCATATCGGGTGGATTCACATAGGCGCGACAAAGGCGACATGGCCTTCGCGACATGAAAAACGAAAGATGTCCGCCAGTCAGCACATCGGTTTCTGTGTCTTCATCTCGACAGAAATGGCGGACTCTATGCGAATTCCAAATAGAACATATGTCGATTTTAATGGTAGAAAATTCGTCCATTTATTTTAAGAGTGCGTGGTAGATAAATAAACGCTGAAAACATCAACTTATTTCTACGCTTTTTTCGAAACCAATATGAATAAAATACTCAATGACAATCCTAGATAATGGTATTTGCCAACTTTATGAGTAAACATTTTTCCAAAATTAGTAATTCGTTCCCCGTGATCTTTTGCACCGCAGTTAAATGCACGAGATTCCGGCGTCAGAGATTGTGCCTCAGAAGTTCGTAACACTGGAAACAATTTTGATTAAATAAAACGTTTGCTAAAACTATTGTCTAGTATTGCTAGTGTTTAATTTTCGCAAATCGGCTTCAAGAAACCTACAGTTATACTTTTAGCGTTGAATTATGTACCACGCCCTCTTTAAGATAAATTTTCGTTGGTTATCGTAACCAAATCGTAAACTTGTAAGAAAACGGAGCCTCCTTACTTACGTTTGAAATGCGTTGTGGCGAATTGTGACTATTATTTTTTTTTGACGAGACTATTGAACACGCATTATACTTGTATATCTACTAAAAGAACGCACACTTCAGATTCAGACTATGTCGCTATAGCTTCAAAAATTCGACGCGTTTATTTAATAAATCATTTTCGGCCCACTCAAAATGGCAAAAAAATTGGGTTTTCATACTACCGTATATGTAAAAATAACAAACGGATTCGAATAACACAACTATAGAAACAAACATTAGACTTTTGAACTATGCTTCCCGCAAATAAAATAATGTTGTCACCGCTTACCAACGAGCTATATAGTTAACATAGAGGGGTGGAAACGCTTCTAAAGTGAAGCCCAATTGAACGGCTTTTTTGACCCAAGAAAACATGGCGGACAGCAGTGTGGCCAACATTATGTTGAAAATCCGTCTAATGTTCGCATAAAATCCGTTACTTTATAGCTCCATTGTATTCCCGCTAAACACAGGAAAAAAATGCCAATAATTATTGTAATACATTATACTGTAATAATGTTTAAATTAGCGTAATCGCTCTCGTCTCTCGACCGGATATAAGAGTCCGCCATTTTTTCTAGGGTCAAAATTCCACGTTCAATTGGGCTTCACCTCAGTGCCTTGGAGATTACTGTTTCCGCCCCTCTATGTTTACTATATAGCTCGTTGCCGCTTACAGAGCCATAGTAAAATAGACAATAGTAAAGTACTGCACATCAGCTGTGGCTTGCACGTAGAGGCGATAATACATTACAAATGTCGGCCAACGGCAACCTTACCGCTACTGCCTCACACACACGTCACTTTATTTCCATATTTCGAAATGCTAGTAGTAATTTAAAACATATTACAAATAAACGGGAAAAACTGAAATACCGTAAACATCATAAATGTGGCTGTCGTATACTTGCAATTGACTATTTACGTGTGACTTTTTTTTTGTCGCGCGGCAGCTCAACTGGTGTTCGCAGTAATTAGGTTTTTTAGTGTTGCGTCGCTTTCGTCGTGTCGCTCTGCCGCGCGTATGTGATTCCCCCATAAAGCCCCGTTCACAATTGGCATGGCGCAAATATAAAACATTGCATAAGAATGTGAATATCTGTGATACGAATGATTGCGTTCACAACTAATATTTGGCATGACTTAGGACGTAACGTAACGTTTGAGATATGTTTCTGTCTCATGGTAAAATTTATGAGTTGGTAGCCCTGGGTGACGATGTGTAGCCTCTACTATTATCTGTGATATCAAGTAATATTTTAGTATTTTTGGGTAATGGTATTTTTTTTTTTTTTTTGTTTTAATCTTAATATGCGCTGTAATATTTTTATTGGTAATATTAAATTATTCATTGGTATTTTGTTAAACAAAAGGATGTTAGCCCGTTTCCCAAAATGGCCGCTAGGTGACAGGGCTGAGTCTGACGTCACTGGGAGTGGAAAAAAGAGTCGACAACCAGACGTCAGGCTAGATGGACGTGTATGGAAATGTACCGAACTGAACTGTAGAAAAGCATTGAAAATACGATGGTGACGGAAATTAATTTTTTTACAAGACGTTGTATGTTTTCAGGCAGTGCCGTTTATGAAGGCGTATTGTGCAAGTTGTGATAGTCGGCGTGCACAAGGGTACTTGGTGTGCTGTTATGTGCAAAATTACGCAGCGTATTTTGGTGTCTGAAGACGAGAGCTTTTAGGTTGCTGAAAGTTCTGGGCAATAAGTGGTATCAGGGAAATATCCACTTTAATATTTTGCAAACCTGCCTAGATCGCGGTGTGTGACGTAGAGGGACGGCCAGCGCCAACACCGGAGAGTCGTATGGGGAAGCAGCTGTTACCTACCGGTACGTCATACAGAAGTTCCGTGGAGAATCAGCTGTGTCTTACGCGGAGTTACGGGCCCCAGCGATTGCAACGAGAGCATGCAAAGATCATATGGTAGGCGACAACTTATTTATTTATTGCCGATAATCCCGGCAGGAAACGTAACAATAAAATACGTCAGACTTACCTATGCCATTAACTTTAATCGTAATATATATTACAGATTTTCTTTTTTTTGATATGTCAAAATTAAATAAAAGCTAAGATATATCACATATGTAATGGTAAATTGTATTCTAATTAAAAATGTGGTGTAGTTTTTCTGTAGAGACTTGTTATGCATAAATTATATACACATATTTTCAGTATTACAATTTTGTCGCGAAATTAATTCAGCTTGTTTTGATTTGGGATCACGTCAGTAAAAGCCTCCTTTAGGTGACGTGCTCAAAAATAATTTTTTTGGTGTTAAGGTCTTAATAGACTTAAGGTGTTTTGTAAAGAGTCGCGCCTTCATGACTACAGGGCCCTTAAGGACACGTCCCACTTGCTTGACATGGCATTAACGATGATTCTTTGAGTTTTCTATGCCAAGGTTTTCATGCCGGCCAATAAGAATGTGAAACGTCATAAGATCTGTTGGTTGCGCAAAAAATTTTCTTCCAATAACAAATTAATTCTTTCTCGTTAATTATTTTCAGATTGGTCAGGAAACAATTTATTTCGTGCTGATGGTGTACGGACAGTTTCACACGATATGCTGTGTAAGTTGTGTTATTTTTTCCTTGCCGATTGTGAGTGCATAGTATATAATCAGTGGCCTCATTTCAAGGTTTTTTCTTGGGGGGGGGGGGCAAGATTTTTTTTCGGCGACAGTGACCTTGTTGCATCTTTTTTATTAATTAAGCATGTATAAATTAGAAACTTTAATAATAAAACTTCAGTTCTTCGTTGCCCACCTAAATGACGCCCCTGCTGTAAATATTTCACAAGCATAGCGGTTTCTATCACGCCTCCATATTCGTGCAATACTTTGATAAGCCCAGCTGTGATATACGTGTTTACCGTTGTATGTTGCCGTATACTGATAAGATCTCTTGTAATGTGCGACGGTATTCACACAAGTCAGGTTGGCCGAGCGGTCTAAGGCGCCAGATTTAAGCTCTGGTTCCCGAAGGGGAGCGTGGGTTCGAACCCCACACCTGACACAATAGTTTTTACTCTCTTGTAGCTTGATGCCAGATCCATCTCGAATCCAATACTGCATGGATTTTTTTTAGCAAGACCTCTGTACTCAAACGTAGTGAAAAAAATGTCCTACTTTTGCAAAAAAGGTTTGTGAAATAATATCAAAAAAAATTTCAGGCAAAAGAGTTCTATTACATGAAGAATATAACAGTTTTCTAAGGAGTTATAAATACCCCAAATTACTTTGGGGACGAATTGAGTAAATGTTTACTGGTTGTAACAGTTTACAAAAGTTTAACAAAAGAAGAACTTGGAAACTGGTTACCAAAAAAATTGTTTGTGTCACGAACACAAACTGTTGAAAAAATTACACTGAAATGATTGAAAACACATTAAAATCGTCTCTAAATATACAAAATCGGTTTATAAGTTTAGAACATAGAAACAGAAATATTGCGGGTTTGGTATACTTCCTTGCATTTATCGCTAAATTTACAATAATTGGTACTGTGTTACTGTGTAAAAATCTAGCTCTCGAAGTACGTAACTACCAACCTTGGATAACTACTTACAACGCCAATTTTTACCTCTTTCTCTTCCGTGTTTGTATACGACTTGCTATGTGTCGTATTTAATTTAATTTATGTGTTTAGAAATGGACTACGTGGTACATTTCAAAATTGTATTGATATCCAGTTACATGGTCTCCCATAACCTCCCTACGGTTTGTTCCTGAACATACTGTATATGTATTCAGCAGACATAGCCGTTTCGTTGGTTTCAAAACGTCTCTTTTCTTCGGTTATTCTTTATGGTTTTGTCCTCTAAAAGTCGCTACATGTGTTATGTTTCGAGTGGTTATGTCAGTTATTAGCCAATCTTTTCGAAAAATACAGTTTGTCTTATTGCCATATAAACCAGAGGTATAATTTATTTTTTCGTGGATGAAAACAAAATAAATAAATAAAGGGACTTAGAGTAAAATTTATCGAAAATATAATGTAGTAGCAAAACCCGACAAGCGTTGTACTGCCAGTCTTATAAAAATTTATTTTGGTTTAATTGCGAACCCCCTACCTCCCCGACCACCACACACCGTCTTATGCACAATATATCATATGAGGAACCTAGGAACAGAAGTTGATGTGCTGTAGTGCTATCTACTGGAGAGTTGGTGAGTTAGTTGGGTAGCATAAAAATCTTCGCCGTGAAAAAAAAAAAACACATATACAGCATGTGCAAATTTTCATGGTGATCGGCCGAACTGTGTCGTGGGTTTATTTGTCTCGTATGTATTTGTGTGTGTGTGTGTATGTATGTATGTATATATATATATATATATATATATATATATATATATATATATATATATATATATATATATATAATATTTGTTTGTAATTTTTTTTTTTTTGTTTCGAAGATTGAACTACCACTTATACGGCACTAGCTGGCCGGCTGCGGCTTTGCCCGGGTGCAATTATGTAATGTAATCAGTAAGGCCGGGTTTATAAACTACGCAACAACGCAAGAACGCAACGCAACAAATATTTCAGTCGTTTATAAACATCGCAAGCACAACGAAGTAACCAACACTACCACTCTAAATTTCGGAGATGCAACAGAATTTTTCTTTGTATTTTCCCTTGACCACGGTCGTAGAAGAACAGGTCTGGACACTCGCCTATCTAACAATGTATTTTGCTTGACCCCCTTGTTGTTTGGCTGTAGTTCGTCAAGTTACCGAGAATGTCGTACTTTTTGGCGCTGTAATCCGGGCGGTCGGACTGAAACTTCGCTCACTTTTTCCCATTGTTAAATTTATTAAGTAAATAAAGATTGCTGGAGCCCTTTCTTAAATTTGTGGACGAAGGAAGTATTTTATAAAATGATAAAAAATACGTTTTGATCAATTGTTTATCTTAGCGGAAAGGAAGTGGGCGGAGTTTAGTCCGACCGCCCTAACGTCAGCGCCAATAAAACACAATATTCTCGGTAACTTGGTGAACTGCAGCCAAACAACAAGGGGGTCAAATATTCAGGCGAGTGTCCAGACCTGTTCTTCTACGACCGTGACCTTTACGAATATGTTTTGTCACTCATTTTTGTTTTCTAAATATTCTGTTGTTTCGGTGTTTTTAAATAGAAACCAAATAAATACTAGCACTGTGTATTTGAAGACGCATTCTTAACGAACACAAAAAATATATATATAACTAAATTGCGTAATCACAGCCTTCTAAACACTAGTTTCAAATGTTTTCACCAAACAAACTGTCGACATAGAAGGCGGTGAAACGCAAGAATTGAAAGTTGATGAACTTTTGCGTTACAGTCTTGCGTACTTGCGTTTCTTGCGTATTTTATAAACGTGTATACATCGATTTCGTATGTTCAATTGATTGCGTCTTGCCTTCTTGCGTCCTTGCATAGTTTATAAACCCGGCCTTACTCTGGATGAAATGTGTGATGAAGGCATTTAACAGCTAGCGTACTCAATTACAATTTACAATGAACTATAAGTTGTCTTAGCTCAGTGTAAAGAGCGCGCGCAATATGCTCGTATGATGTCATAGTAATTCCCATCGCAAAGTCTTGCACGGGATACGAACCCGTAACCCCACCCCTTCCACACCACAAACTTTATACAATACCTGAGTGAATGCTTAAAGGCATGCCGTGATAAAACTTTCGTATGTACAGGCTACAGTCCAAAGAGGTTTTATTTATGAGTAGGTTGGCAAAAAGAAACAACCGTTGAATTAATTCTCCGTGACAATTCTCTTTTTTCGGGAAACTGTTACATTTTACTGCTTTTCACCCTCTTAATTATCGAATTTCGAAATATCCATTCTTAATGGGTGCCTACGGGCCAAGGGGAAGCTTCCCAAAAATGTATGGTTCTAGGTCCAGCTGTTTGGGATGTGGGTTGATGAGTGAGTGAGTGTGTCAGTCGGGACACTTCATCTTAATAATATATAAAATTAAAACGTGTTTTTAATAATCCCACTTATCTCCTAAACCAGTGAAATTGTTGAAAAGGTGTTTGCTTTAAAATAAATCTTACGTAAATATCAAAAAATAATTTGAGATTTTTTCGAAATTCTTCCTTAAAAACTCTTTTAAAAATGTAATGTGTTTTCAAATAATCATCTGTACCGCTTATACCCGTTGAGATATCGAGATGATTTTTTGATAAGAATGGAAGTAAGGTAAATATCTGCAAATCAACTTCAGGATTTTATGAAATTCGAAAATTAAGGATGTGAAAAGCAGTAAAATGTTACAGTCTCCCGAAAAAAGAGAATGATCACGGATAAATAATTCAACAGTTGTTTCTCTTTGCCAACCTACTCATAAATAAAACTTCTTTGGACTGTAGCCTGTACGTACGAAAGAATTCGGGTATTGTATAAGGTTTGTGGTGTGGGAGGGGTGGGGTTACGGGTTCGTATCCCGTGCAAGACTTTGCGATGGGAATTACTATGACATCATGCGAGCATATTGCGCGCTCTTTACACTGAGCTAAGACAGTATAGTTCACTGTTATTGAGTACGCTAGCTGTTAAATGCCTTCATCACATATTTTATCCAGAGTTACTGTATACATTACGTAATTTCACGCGGGCAAAGCCGCAGTCGGCCAGCTAGTTTTATATATTATGATTACAGTAGATATAAGGTAAGCAGTACAACATATGTTTTTTTATCAAGTGTAGAAATAAAAGAGAGCATTATAAAAAGTTCGTGTTAGTGAATTGCCTAAGACTAGTTATGTTCCGACCTCGCAGTTTCCCTGCGTGAACCTTGTATTTGATGTAATATTTTATGAAATCGTACTCTCCTGAGTAATAATTGGCCGAGTAAATGAAGAGCGAACTACGAGAAGTTCAAAACACATTTGTGTGCCATGAAATAGCTAGCTACATTTAATGTGGCACAAAAAAATGTCCGCACTAAACTGCAGAATGTTTGTTAAGGTGGTATGGCACATAATTCTGCGCTAAGAGCACCAGTATAAAAATGTAGGTTCCTCAAACCCAAATTGCAAAAAAAAAAAAAAAAAATAGAAACATTGGACAGTTGGTTTTACCAACTTTCTGAGCAAAATTTTTTCTCGAGTAACGTATTTCTAAAGAACAATCTATGACGCCGAAATCTCGTACATTTAATTTCTGCGCGTGAGATTACACTTAAAAAGGGTTTTATTCTGGGTAAATGTTTGCTCACAAAGTTGGCAAACGTTATTATCTAGGATTGTTGTTTTGTAGTTTTTCCGTATTGACTTTCAAAAGCGTGTATAGTTCAATTGGCCTTCCATTCAGCGCACAGTGTTTATAGACACTTGAAGCTAATCTAATCTAAACCAACTGTCGCATAGAACGGAGATTGAAAAAAAAAAAAATGGTGGGGAATATGTCTGGCTTAATCGCCTAGGATAAACGAATGCTCCCGAGTATTTCCGAGGAGCGAGAACATTAACGCGACCCGTGCCAGGCTCTCTGGTTGGAAACCATTCATCTGCACATAACGCGTGATGTCCGCTTGCACACGGCTACTGCGGTTGGTAACTAGCTGGCTCTGAAAGGGTTTGCATAATTAACAATTTAATAAGCAAGAACTATTCTTAAGAAGTAAGAAATAAGCTTAAGAAGTAAGAAGTATACTTCAGAAGTAAGACGTGGAATTAAGAAGTAAGACGTAGACATAGGAAATAATAAGTAGATCTCAGAAGTAAGACGTAGACTTAAGAAGTAAGATGTAGACTTAGGAAGTAATAAGTAAACCGCAGAAGTAAGACGAGGACTCCAGAAGTAAGACGTAGACTTAGGAAGTAATAAGTAGAACTCAGAAGTAAGAAGTAGACTTAAGAAGTAAGAAATAGACTTCAGAAGTAAGGCGTAGACTTCAGAAGTAAGAAGTAAACTTCAGAAGTAAGAAGTAGACTTCAGAAGTAAGAAGTTTACTTTAGAAGTAAGCCGTAGACGTCAGAAGTAAGAAGTAGACTTAAAAAGTAAGCAGTAGAGTCGCAAAAATTAAGCCTACACAATAACAAGGTTATTGCCTGAGTTTACCCAATAGGATCAGAGTTTGAATATTGTTTTTTTTTTTTTGCTGTAATGACTACACCAAAGGCTATAATTAAAACATTTTATTAAAATAATGAATAAAAAACTACTGCTTTGCTAGTATTTCCAAATAAATACTTTAATTATATTTATTTTCTTTAAATTTTTCCCCGTTTTGTGGGTACTGTCTAGATTAAAGCAAAATGACGTTTATCGAGTGAAATACGAATGTCATCATGGGATACCGGCATAACTGTGACTGGTTGAGCTTACGATTTCCACTCCCGAACTTGAGAAGCAGCAGCATTTCAGTTGTGCATACTTTTGTTTACATCAGCGCGATGGAAAAAATTCCAAGGTTTACTGT
Organism: Medauroidea extradentata; assembly: GCA_003012365.1. NCBI lineage: Eukaryota > Metazoa > Arthropoda > Insecta > Phasmatodea > Phasmatidae > Medauroidea > Medauroidea extradentata. Next base: position 11,949 of record PNEQ01063390.1, read on the forward strand.
AATGACTTCAAGCCTTCGTTAGAAGAAGTTAGTACAATGTGGTCTGAATTATTAGTAAGTATTTTATATCCCTCGGAATTAATGCACAGTTGAGAAAATAACCAATATTCTATTTTATCTTACAATATAAAAAAATTTAAAAAAAAAATGATGGATGTATATTATATTAAAGAATCAACACGTATAGTTTATTTAAGTACGCATTAAAAGTATATTACCGAAATACAAAGAAGCTGGATATGATTCAAAAAATTAGAACAAGATTACTTATATTTGAAATTTAATAATATGGATTTGTTAAAAAGTTAAAAATTTTATTAGATAGTATCCGCGAGCATAATTTTATCAGTTAATTTTGTTCTTGGTTTATCATGTCCGTTTAGCAATTGTTTCTTAATATTATCAATGATAGTGTAAACGTCTGCGGATTTTCGCAGTTCGGCCTGGCAACTCCCTCCTGCCCCGGGCACGGAGTGTGGTTTTGGTGTTGGTTGGGAAGGGAAGAAGGGGCGTGGAGGGGAGAGGGTTGTGACCGCACGTGGCTGACATATCTGTCGAAGGTCTGCAACCACCGCAAAACCCCCTGCTGTCGTGTTCGAGGTTCTGCGTCCAGGCGATCCGTCTATGTCACGGAAATTCAGGCCCTGCTACCCAACCTCGCCTACCCTTTCTCCAAAACTGGCGGGAGACGGCAAAGAAAAAAATTCCGCGCTCTCCCTTCTCCGTCCATTCATGCCAACCCACTCCTCTTTACTGCAATTCCCTTTCCCCAATATCAGCTCAGAGAGACAGAGAGAGAATACTGTATGGTCACTCTCACGGGTTGATGACGGTGGAGAAGCCATTTGGCCTTTCGGCTGGACCAACACCCATATACGGTATACGAGAGAAAACCCTCAAGGTTATAAACCGAAACGTTTATTTTTTCCCCAGCGTAAACCCGTCATTGTCAAAACACACAAAAAAAAAACGTTTGAAAGGTTGGTGTTACCGTGAGTGCATGCACGAACGTATCACACACTTCAAAATACAACTAACATGTAGAGTGCGATAATTACGTAATTTTATGTTTATATGAAATAGTCTTAGTTTTGTAGACGATAATTGTGAGAGCAGTTTTCTCTTACGAAACAATTTTAGCTGGCGTAGTTTTCTCATAACGGTGTGTCAAAGTCAAATTGTGCATGTTCTGCTGCCATTGCAAAAATTGATAACCAATTGACTTACGTACGTGAAATAATTCACAGTGGAAAAACATACTATAAGCTACGTAATAAAACATTTGCGAAATTCCCGTGAACTATTTTAGTATTTAAAAAAAATTACTGAATTTCCAAGTATTTTCCTGTAATTAGAATTTATTGGTTTTTGGACATACGCCATTGCTCATGCTGACCGAATTTGTGTTGAAACCAAAGTAACAAAATAAAAAAAACGCAAAAATCACATAAAACGTAAGAAAAACAATTCCAGAGGAATTCCGTCAGATTGTATATGTACATATATCAGCAAGAATTACGGAGATAGAATTCAATCAAGAATTTGACAACACCCGAACACAAAAGACAGACACAAATAAAAAAAAACAGATTCCCAATATGAGAAAAGATGGAAAAAATACATAAATGGTGGACAGTGTACAACAAATAAAAAACAAGAGCGAGCACAACACAAGTTAAAATTAACGAAAAATGCAATGTTTCGGGAATTGCAATCTATCCCCGTCTTCAGGCTGATGAGACACAGCTGGTCGGAACGCCCAGGTCGACAAGCGGTGTGCAGAGATTCGGCCGTTATAACATTATTCGTAAATTTCTCATCGCTAGAGAAGGGAAAAATTCGCAGATTCATTGACCTGTAGGCTAGCCTGCAAGCACAGCAGATGCTCATTAGCTGCTTGCTGTTAAAGTGATATATGTCTGATATTAGTTACATTTTTATTATTGGCTCTGAGATTTCCGAGAGATGTCAAATAAGTCAAAAGCCAATTACGAAAGAGAGACAAACATACAGTTGTTGGAATACAATATTGTGCCTAAATAAAATCACGAATTTTTCAGGTTTCTACTCATTGCACATGAGTGATGTATTGTTAAGAATAGCATTTAAAGAACGTTACACATGTGTAAACCTATTTAAAGTTCTCCACTACTCACATTAGAGCATATTTTTAGCGGACTAAAATTTTCGAAAATGGTTGGTTTTTTCTTTTCGGTTATTTCTATGTGTGAATATCTTGCCTCAGAATCGTTTAAAAGGTATATACTTGTACAATACTCCGTTTGTTTCAATATTATGTCATAAAATTACAGGGTCATCATTGAAAGTCTCATATAGTCGCGTTGTCGGCGAGAAGACTTAGGCCTCGAACTTGAAAATACGTTCTCCCAGACGGCCACGTTGAGGACGAAACGGGCCTATGTCAGTTCTACGACCTCGTCAGTTGACAGAACTTCTCCTCTCCCCACTACGCTGGAGGTTATGCGGGGCGGTGACGAATGTTGGATGCTATGACCAATAAGGTTTCGGCTTTATGTCTGGTGTGCGAACTCTTCACGTCTCGTGGTAGCCAATGGGAGGAACAATACATAAGCACCAATAGACGGTGCGTATAGTCTATGGACAGGGTAAAGGGAAGCCAACAGGCGGTGCGTATGGTTTTGTAGAGGGTAAGAAGTGTAGGGGAGTCCTACGACCTTGACCACAGACGAGGTGTGCAGAGTGGTTCGTGGAGGGAGTAAGGGGAATAGTAGGGGAAACGTTCGGTGAAATGACGAGGTCGTAGAAGTGATCTTTTCCGGACGAAACAAGGATGAAGATACGCAGGACTGCCAGAAGCGTAGGATCATCAGCATCCAGCGACAGAAGGCTATTAATATAGAGACGGGAAAAATTCGCAGGTATATAGGTACTTACTGAAGCATATAGCAGTTCCTAATCGGCTGCTCACAGACAAACTACTATCACTCCACTGGACCTACATATAGTTGTTCATTTATTATTGGTTTACCGCCTTCCAGTACATGTCAAATAAGACCTGGGACAACTGCGCAACTGACAGGAACATATAGTTGTTTGAGTGCTAGATTTATGCTAATATTAAAACGCGAAGGAGCCTCGCTATAGTTGGTTCGGAATAATGCGAGCAGTTTTGAAAACCTAATTAAATTTTTTTTTTGCAGATTATCGGTAGATTACTGCCACTTTTCGTATAAAATGAAGAAACCTAACTGAAGTGCCTCGAACGCGCAAAATATATCCACCCTGGCAACTAATTCGAAAAAAAAAAAAAAAATATCAGAGAATATTTACGTATCTAGTTAATTAAATTGATTCCACTTACCTCACTAAGTTTATTAAAAATAAGTTGTATGTCTGACGTTATAAACGAGCTTACGTCTTGTTTCCTTTCGTACCAATCTTACTCACCATAACGTTCGTAAATATGTTGATGTGAGAAGTTCCATTAATTATGTTAGCGTTATTCTCGTGTGATTAATTTGATAACCGCAACCAGATGATTTTTTTTTTTTTTTTTTTTTTTTTAAATTTATACCAAAACCTCTTCCGCGCACTTCAATGTTGTTTTTGTTCACGGCTTGCTCTCTGTCGTTCACACTTAATTAGAGCTGTTATAAAGTGTCAGATTCAGGCGGCTAGGTTGTGATAAATATTTTCAGCTTATCGTAAATATTCCAGCGTATTCGGCTCGAGAAGTGCAGCTCGCAAACTCCGAGACTCAGAATATTCATGCCAAACGAGGCAATTGCGAAGTTTAGTTAGTATGATTTAGTGAAATATTGTGGAAACACGCTATTTCAGTGCTATGTTGTCTCGGAAAACAAAGAGTGAATCAAAGAAAAATTAGGAAGAATTATCCTAATTGGCTGTAGTCAACACAAACATAAATAACAAAATCTAAAAAAAAAACTCATTATAAATTGTCACACCCTAGAAAATACAAAACAAAAATTTAAAGTTCAAAACACAATTAAAGAAAACTGAGAAAACTCAGGATACAAAAATTAAAACAGTACAGACAAAACACTAAGTCGAAGTGACATACACAAAATATGATGACTCAACAGTGACGTCACAAACAGAATACTAGACGGACACACATTGATTTTGAAAATATTATTTTTAAAGAATCGTAATTTTCATATCGAAGAACTCCGAAATTGTTTTGGTATAAACATATCATAATTAGAGAAGGTTATTTATCGCGAGAATGATTTCTGCCAGCATATTCTGCAAATCTATGTAGCGTCCTGCGTCGTGTATTATTGGCCGGCGGTTATGTAGCACAGTCTAGTTGTTTACAGACGAATCACAGACGTCCAGTCGTAGCGCACAAGAGTTACCATTGGCCCAGTTACCCTTGAAAACACTGCTGTTTCTTGCTGAATGTATGATTGGGCGGATACGTCTGACACGTGGCTATATGCAACTCAATAACGTATTTCAAATATCAAAATACCGAAATTCTTATTGGCTCAGTCAAATGGGGAAACAACTACACATGCAAGCTAAAGCCAGTAGTCTTTTAACAATTTGAACTTATGTTTAGAGACACTGAAAAATCGCGGGAAATGTTCACTATTTGTTAGGCTCAAACATGCTGTGTATAACACTGAATGTTTCATATCAACATTGTATCGCTTATTTGAAGCATTGTTTCTCTCTACAACAGGCCCAGTTAGAACTGCACAGCTGGGACACACAGCGTGTGTGATTTGTACCAAAACTGTTCACACGTGTCACTTTTAATATAATACAGTTTATTGGAGAATATGTTAAACATTTTGGCGACTTTCCAGTGTGTCTACTTACGTCGAAACCCAGCAAACAGTCAAAATTACGCGCGACAAACCACCATCTTTAATAATAATGATAAATTTTAATGAATGCTTTTGTGTATACATATATACATGTATATATATAAATAATATTAGTAGGGCCCGGTAAATTTCGCGAAAAGATTTTTGCCCCACTTTGTTTCAGTGTCTTACGTGCACACCTGCAGCTAAACTTCATGATTATTGGCAGAGTGTTTTTGTGCTGAGTTGTTATTCATTTGACTGTGCCAATCAGTACATGGCTAATTGTGACACAACATGTCTGTGGTTTGCGGGTTTAACCTCCAGAGGATGTATGTTAAGGCATCCAATCGCTGACCACAAAGCAGCGCTGCAGATGTGCACATAAGCCACTGAAACAAAATGCTGCAAAAATCTTTTCGCGAAAACTACCGGGCCCTAAATATTAGCGTGCCGACTGCGGCTTAACCCGCGTCAAATTATGTTATGTAAAGAGTAACTCAATAACAGTGAACTATAAATTGTCTTAGCTCAGTGTAAAGAGCGCGCGCAATATGCTCGTATGATGTCATAATAATTCCCATCGCAAGTCTTGCACAGGATACGAACCCGTAACCCCCCCCCCCCACAACACAAACTTTATACAATTCCTGAGTGAATGCTTAAAGGCAGGCCGTGATAATTTTTCGTATGTACAGAATACATACCAAAGAGGTTTTATTTACGAGTCGGTTGGCAAAAAGAAACAACTATTGAACTATTTATCCGTGATCAATCTCTTTTTTTTTTTCGGGAGACTGTTACATTTTACTGCTTTTCGCGTCCTTAATTTTCGAAGTTCATCCTTTTCACACCTTAATGATCGAATTTCGAAAAATCATTTCTTAGTGGGTGCCTACGGGCCAAGGGAAAGCTTCCTTCAAAATTACATGGTTCTAGGTCCAGTGTTTTGGTCTGTGGGTTGATGAGTGAGTGAGTGAGTGTGTCAGACAGGACACATCAAACTTAATATATAAAATGAAGTGTCCTGACACACTCACTCACTCACTCACTCACCAACCCACAGACCAAACCGCTGGACCTAGAACCATGAAATTTTAAGGGAAGCTTTCCCTTGACCCGTAGTCACCCACTAAGAAGGGATTTTTTGAAATTCGATAATTAAAGGGGGGGAAAGGGGGTTTCGAAGAATCCCTGATATCTCATTAACCGGGAAAGCTACCATAAATTTTTTAACTTCATAATATTGCCCAAAGAAATACATATTGGAGAATTTTTCGATTTTGCTAAATTCAAAAATTAAGGGGGTGAAATGCCGTAAACAGTGTTTTTCATTAATCCGAGATTTCTCCTCAACCATTTCAGATAGTGAGGTGATTTTTCTTTAAAATGATGCTTAAGTAAATATCTAAAAAAAAATTTTAGGACTTTTCGAAATTCGTCCCTAAAAGCTCTTTGAAAAATAATACGTGTTTTTAATTAATCTCATTTATCTCCTAAACCAGTGGAAATATTGAAATGGTTTTTGCTTTAAAATAAATCTTACGTAAATATAAAAAAAAACGTAATTTCAAGGTTTTTCGAAATTCGTCCTTGAAAGCTGTTTAAAAAAATGTGTTTTCAAATAATAATCTGTACCGATTATACCCGTTGAGATATCAAGATGATTTTTTGATAAGAATGAAGCTTATGTAAATATCTACAAATAAAATTCAGGGTTTTGTGAAACTCGGAAATTAAGTAGGTGAAAAGCAGTAAAATGTTACAGTCTCCCGAAAAAAGAGAATGATCATGGAGAAATAATTCAGCAGTTGTTTCTTTTTGCCAACCTACTCATAAATAAAACCTCTTTCGACTGCAGCCACTACATACGAAAGAATTATCACTGCCTGCCTTTAAACATTCACTCAGGTATAGTATAAAGTTTGTGGTGTGGAAGGGGTAGGGTTACGGGTTCGTATCCCGTGCAAGACTTTGCGATGGGAATTACTATGACATCATACGAGCATATTGCGCGCGCTCTTTACACTGAGCTAAGACAGTTAGTTAATTATAGTTCACTGTTATTGAGTACGCTAGCTGTTAAATGCCTTCATCACATATTTTATCCAGAGTTACTGTTTACATTACGTAATTTCACCTGGGCAAAGCCGCAGCCGGCCAGCTTATATATATATATATATATATATATATATATATATATATATATATATATATATATATATATATATATATATATATATAAAATATAAAC
>PNEQ01063393.1:0-14488 GCA_003012365.1 Medauroidea extradentata
CCCCCCCCCCCCCCTCCCGCTGTTAACATAACAGAAAATTTTAGTATTGCATTTTTTCTGCAAAGTGTCTTTAGGCCCCGATTTCCGTAGCGTTTTGCGGGAAATTAATTAAGGTAATAATGTAAACCTAAATTGATATCAGTAGCCAGACGTCACACTGTTGAGCGGTAGATATGACAGACCCTTGTCCCCAAAAAATGAGAAAATCGAGATTCCGAGTGTCTTCTCTAGAGCGAATAGCCCAACTCCCGTAGCATTTAACGGAAAAATAAAGCAAGTGATAGTTTAAATATAAATTTATATCAATAGTCAGACGTCTTATGATCAAAAGAACACCGCTAAACAATAGATATGACCAATCCTTTTCCTAAAAAAAAATGAGAAAATCGAGATTCTGAGTGTCTTCTCTCGAGCGAATAGACCGACTTCCATAGCATTTAACGGAAAAATAACGCAAGTGATAGTTGAAATATAAATTTATATCAATATGCAGACGTCTTACGATCAAAAGAACACCGCTAAACAATAGATATGATCGACCTTTGTCCTAAAAAAAGAGAAAACTGAGCTGCCGAGTGCCTTCTCACGAGCGAATAGCCCGATTTGCATAGCGTTTAATGAAAAAAAAAAAAAAAAAAAAAAGTAGGCATTCCTTACTAGTAAAATGCCCTTGTAAATTATTCACTAAAGATAGAAGGAATAAGCGGATGTATTTATTCATTGCGCAGGTTTATATAACTTAACGTAAAACCATTCCCTCGACTTTGTTGTCGAATAGTACGAGAACGTAGATACTAGTAGCGTGCAGAGCGGACAGATAGCGCAACTGTACGAACGTTCACAAGATGGAAGATAGATAGCGGCACCGTAGCACTATATCGACGTTGTTCCAAAAACGCCATTTTGTGAAGTTCTTACCTAAAATCGTCGAGAATTACATGTATAAGTGATTGAAAATAATCACTTTCACAGTCAGTATATGCGGTAAAAATAAATTAGGAGTTCTGGGATTACGTAATACACGAACGTCTGTTTATTTTCCAAGTTCTACATACCCGGAGACAAATGTTTATACACTTGGAAAATAGGTAGCGCTATTATCGCGCTCATTTGTGAAACCCACGTTTTACGACTCGCAGTAACGCATTGTTTAAGCAAATTAAGTGCCAAGTTAATTGTTTTAAGTACGTATGGTGTTAACGCAATAAAGAAAAATATCACGCTATTATTTATAGGGTTCGTGTAAAAAAGTAAACTCATTCGGCGCGAGACGAGAGAGATATAAGACGCCGTGAAACAGCCTAGAAGGAGGCTGTACTATAGTTAAATGAGCATTTGCGCATGCGCTGGAACTTTGCGTCTATAGTACGACCTCAACATAGATCCTAATACGTCGTAGTTGGAGACAGGCAGGCCGGCCGGCTTGGCACAGGCGGCGCCGGCGCCGCGCGGTTATTTAACGGATTTTCGCTATTTTTATTTTATTTTTAATATTGTGATTTACCAAGTAATAACTGCAACTCTACAATTCATATTTTAATGCCGTGAATTAGATACAGTATGTTTTATTCATTGTCAACATAATTCCTTACAATTTTTTTTGTCATATAATTTTGTTATTTTTCGAGGGTTCCTGAGATTGTATTCGTAGAATCGCTACCTTCGTTAAATCCAGGGTTCGTAAAATTGGGGGTCTAGTGTAGTTTCACACAGCGATGGCATATCTCCCTTGTAAAGTCCACAAGCTATGTATAACTCACCATCCGATAGTAAGTGCTGTCGTCTGACCAACCTGTCTCCTGGCCTAACACCTGAACAAACTGCTACAGCCAGCCGTACCCATCCTGCGTCTCACCTACTATATCCAACTCATTTCACAGAACAACTTAAACATATGACGCTGCAACCAGGAGCTATCCTAGTGCATGCTGATGATGTGTCACACTTCACAAGCGTTTGAGTTGAAGTTTGCCAGATATTATCCCTTCAGCTGGATCTCACAGAGTATAGTGGGTGTCACCTCAACATACATCACATATGTGGGACAGTGTTTGTGCAAAATATGGCATCTGTTATGGGATTGCCTCGTTCACCTTTGCTGGACAACTTTGAACAGAGATTGATCTATTCTAACCCTTACAAACCACAACATTGGTTCCAGCGTGTGGGTGATGGAAACATAGAGAATAAAGAAAACCTGCAGCAGTTTCTAGAACACCTTAGCATCCACTGCAACATTCAGTTTGCCATGAAAATGGAAAAATATGGCCAGCTTCCCTTTCTTGGCATTTTGGTCTACAGAAAGTGTGACGATGCCTTAGGCCAGAGAATTTACAAGATATTTACTGCGACTGACAAGCATATTCTCACCTCGTCCTCGATACACTTACTTATTTACAGAGCAAACACAATCTGTGAAGAGCAACACCACGATGCAGAGTTTGAACATGTGACTGCCGCGCTACAAGCCAATGGTTATTCCAGGCACAAGATACAGAAGACTTATCAAAGCCGATTGTAAGAAAATGGAGCAGTAAAAACTGAAGCAAGTAGCAGTACTACCCTATTACTTAGGCACCACCGACGGACTGGTCCATGTTCTCAGAAAGCTTCAGATATACACAGCAATGAAGCCTACGAACAAAGTCAACAGCATCCTGGGATCTGTTGCAGATAAAAAATGAGCTGAAGAACAGAGCCCTCTAAACATGTAGTTAAGCTGCCATTGATTAGACAGGAAAAAATACCAACGGGAACAAAATAACACATACGTGCTTACAAACTTGAAAACCAACAGTCAACCATAGCAAAGCACTTCATGCATACCAAACACAGTAACGTATTGAATTCGACAGGTTTAGCACAAAAGCTAACCTAGAAAATTACAAACAGAAAAAGAGCAAGGAAGCTATAGTAAGGTTGAAACAAACTGATGATATGAACAGGAAAGGTTGTTATAAAGCAAATCAAATATGGGTATCTCTCTTCATGATAAACTCAAAAAAACCAAGTGACGCAAGGAAACAGAGCACAGACTGGCCAACAACCCTAGTCAATCAGAAGGAAGGCTTCATGAGACTGACTGAATAGCACAGCCAATCAGGACACTGGCTTGTAGTTGGCCTAACAGTTCAACCAATCAGATAGCAGTACGCTTGACACAGCCGTATATGAAGACCATCCTATTCTAGTTAGATGACATCTGTCAAAACATAGTTGAAGAAACAACGTGCAGCGTGGCTCAAGTACAGAAGCCAAGAATGTAAGGATGACGACAGCGAGATCCTGCATTCCACGTTAGTCTCTTTATTGTTTCAATTAACAACAGGCAAACTTTGTATTTCAAATTGCTTACTATTAAATATATAAAGTTTAGTTTATTTCATCTCTGAACACTTTGTCTTGGTGCAGAACATTTATGGAAATTATTTTTAAAGTTTCTCTCTGTTTTATTAGTGGCAGTTTTGTTTTTCAATTTTATTTAGGAGTAAAATGGGCACATTTATTGACAGTGTTTGTGACTATAACGGTGTATGCTGTAGGCCAATATGTAGAGTGGCTTGTAACAAAAGTGACGCACAAGTACAGTAAACATTAAATTAAAGGTTTCATTTAATATATTTACAGTTTCCTAGATGTATGTTTGTTTTGTTATACTGTATTTTAGATAATGTTGAGCTGATGATATGCCTAGGCCTACTGTCATGTTAGATGTTTGTTTTGATATAGTTCGGAAATGTTTTGTAGGCATTTGCATTGTTTCTGTAATATAATATCTGCATTTTGAGGAGCCTAACTTCAACACTTTAAAAGTGTTGCTTGCTAAACTGGGGGTATTTTACCTCCAAGTGTGTACATACAACTCCATTACATGCGAGGTCTTTGAAGAAAATATTGTGGGAGCGTAGTTCGTAAATTATAAATATCTTTCGCAGAACCCTATCTTAAACAGAAGTAATTTGTAGGTATTTTAAAAATTACGTACTGTTAATGATGACTGTTACATATCACTTCTGTATTTAGTGGAACATGATGAAACATTATAGATGTCTATGTAGGTAAAAATACGTCATGCAATGAAAGTATACATACTGTACTTGCTTGAAAAAGTAAACTAAGCAGGACATTCAATATCTTTCCTTGGTCATGGATCACATGTATATACCATAATAGAGACCTTCTAGTAACATCATTAGTGAAGGCCCATCACGTTGAATATTTAGACTGCATTCTATTGCTACCGTCAATCAATTCCCACACCATACATGTACTTTTTTCTTGTACAGGGCAAGTTACTGTGTATGCACAGAGAGTGTAAAATATAAGTTGTTGCCGCCTACTATTAGAGAGAGACAGTAGTCTCGTATTTTACCTTTCTTTTATATCACTACCTCACTGTACATTATGGAAAACCCTAGCTTTGAAGCAAAGAACTCTTTGTATTTTATATATAACTTTATGTAAAAGGGTTGAAATAACTTCCCATAGAATTACCGTACTATTCGATAGGGTTGATTTCTTGTATCCTTTATTTTTGGAGGTTTTACATACAGTTGTGGTAATGAATGTGTTAATGCCTGTCTGTTGCAGTAATGTGAGCTGTCCAGTTGTGATAGAAGCCTGCATCTACATTCATCTCCACAATTCTCTACCATCATCCTGGAAAAAAAAAATCATTATTTGTTTGTTATTGTTGTGTGTTAGTTAAGTAAATCTTACGTGTGTTTTCCATTGCATTTATCTCTTTCACCTCGTCTGTCTGTGTACCATGTTCCATTCCCTTCCACAAAGTAAATAACTGGTATTGCATCTACATAAATGTATCTAATGTATTGAAATAGTATTTGAGACTTTGGTCAGACTTATAAAATGTGATCTTTGCGTAAAATTCAGAATATTGTGAGAAATAAGTCGTGTAAAATTGAAAGGAAAAGTGTGATATTACTACATATAATTGTTGAGCAAAGGGAAGCTAAATAATTGCATTGAGATAATATTCAATGTAGGTTTACACAGAAACTTCTGCTGTTTGGTTCATGTAGCTATGTCCCTATGTAACAAAACCTTGTATCCCTGAGACTAATACTGATGTGAGAAGTTAACAATCTTACAACACTCGTAGACCACCCGTTTTATTACTCTTCCTGGTTCCCAAGAATACTCTCGGAGAATCACTGCCACAAAATAATGTTACAAATTTTCTCCCTACAGTATAAATATTTTCTCCTTTAAGCTTATACAGGGTGCGGCAGAAAGAACTCCCCTGTTAGGAACGCTAATAAAAACGTAACGAAGTAAGATAGGACAATTTTATTGTTATTAACGATGAGAACACATAATGCAGTTTAAGAATACGCACTATTAATGTGTTTTAAAAATTATGTCACGCAAATGGCCACCTCCATTGTTGATGCATTGGTTGAACCGTTCTCTGTAGTTGTCTATTACTCTACGAGTCATGTCGGGCATGATTGCTTCAACTTCTTGAGTTATCAATTCCTTGAGGGCGATGTTGGTACACCTTGGACTTGAGAAAGCCCCACAGGAAAAAGTCACAGGGTGTCAAGTCTGGCGAACGGGGAGCCCACCCAATGACATGCCCAGGGAACATTTCCCTCACCAATGTCATTGATTGACGTGCTGTGTGGGCTGTGGCACCATCTTGTTGGAACCACACGTTGTCAAGGTCATCAAACAGGTCGCGTAGTTTTGGCTGTAGGAAGTCACGAAGCATGGCGCAGTAGCGATTGCTGTTTACAGTAACAGTCACGCCATTTTCTTCAAAAAAATACAGACCAACGACACCAAAATTAAAAACAGCACATCACACGGTTACTTTGGGACTGAGAAGGGGTTGTTGATGGATTTCCTGGGGGTTGTTCTCAGCCCAGTACCTGCAATTTTGTTTGTTTACTGTACCTGTCAGATGAAAATGTGCCTCATCTGAAAACATAACATCTTTTCGGTGAATGTTCCAAAGCATGTCTTGACACAATGTTGAACGGACTTCGTAATCTCTTCCACTAAGTTCTTGCACCAATACAATCTTGTAGGGATGCATTTTCAAATCTTGATGCAAGATTCTTCTCACACTTCGATCAGATAAACGCAAGGCTACCGCATGTTTTCTTGCGGAACGTTGAGGAGATTGTAGAACTGAAGCTCTCACTGCAGCAACATTTGCCGGGCCTGTAGCAGTCTGTCGTCGACCTTGAGGTTTCCGTTTCAATGCAGAACCTGTCGCTCGAAAATTTGACACCCACGAATAAATGGTTTTCTTATCAGGAACAGGATCATGTCGACCGATGGCGAAGTGAGTGCGGAAGGCATGTTGAGTAGTAATCGGTGAACCGCCGTTTTGAATAAACTGCTCCACGACAAAAGCGCGATGTTCACCTGACCACGCCATGGCGTACACTGCAAATGGCATGTATGCAGCTGTTCAAAGACATGCCCCCCACCATTCTACGATGTCGCTGTCCGCTACACGCTGCCTTTCAAATAGGGGAGGTCTTTCAGCCGCACCCTGTATTTGTCACTGGTGTAAAACAAATACTTGTGTAAATTTTTAAATACAAATTTCCAAGTAAAACTATTAGTGTATACGGTACACACCATCCCATACCCCGTGAAAATACTAAAAAACATTAAGGTGTGCAAGATTTTGCTGATCAAATATTTATTGTGTTCTATTTAACTAATCTGAGGCATAAAAATTAAAATTAAATACACTGTATTGGACTGAAAATAAAATATGTCGACCTCAAAAATACTGTAGGTGACCCCTCAATTGGCACACTCAAATCAGGAAAAATGTTTGACAGAAAATGATTGTCAGCAGCGTATTATCACAGTAACACTTCAACTAGTATTTATTGAACTGAAAGAAAGTGATATTCGTACTTACTGAAATATTTGACAGTCCATATTTACATAGGTATATCATTAAAATATAACAATTACACTATGAACATAATACACACGATGGAAAAATTGACTTTCAGTTAGATTATGACTCATCAGTTACATGACTTACATCACTATCACTCAAAGGTTGGAAGGAGCGTGCTCAAAGTAGCACGGTCTTTGTAGCGAGCTTCTATTTTTGCAGTTTTTCCAGAACTTAGCTCTTTTTTTATTTAGTAATTTTTGTTGGAGCTAAGTTCTTTTATTTGTAGCGTTAGCTCAAACGAGCACGCTACTTTTAACACTCCTCGACTGCGAGATGGTAAGGTAAACAAGCAACTTCTTTTATATTTACGGAACTCTGTCTCACACTAGATTCCGTGCATAGACCACACACACGTCGTGCGTATAGACACACACACTCTTTCTCTCTCTTCTCTCTATTTATGTTTACTTTTTAGGTCGTTAATTGCTCAGCTCTCATGCGCGCGCGTATCCCCCTCCACCTCTTACCTCTTACAGTTCTGACCATCACAACTTCACGATACATGTAGCATTTCTGTGTCGGCATCTTATTGAGAAGCTGTGATGACAGATCAATTCATCTTGCCTTGGCCGGCATATGGAGCATTTGTCAAATACTTAAATTTATCCAAGGCAGGAAATTATGTGCTTGCTTGTAATTTGTAAATCAGAAATACTTTATCAGTGTCTAAGAGCAGCCCAGTGAATATGCTGAGACACATTGAGGTAAGTGTTTACAGATATGACATTCTTATGTTGTTTTTATTCAATTTGTAATAATACAGTGCTTATTCAAATTGTACACTACTGTGTTGGTCATGTATACCAGGATTGTGCAGTAGATTCATTGTTAATGATAGTGTGACATGCACTGGCACGCAGCCCTTCTTGGCCTCTTATCATATAGTAATTTCAATTTTTTTTGTCCTTATTAATTAATATAAATTCTTTTATTGTTTACAACAATTGGTAGGCCAACTTAACCAGGTATAAGGATGTATATGGCGGGATCCAACAGATAAATTAGGGATGCTAGTAAAGAAATCAACAGTGGAAATTTATTCAAAATTTAAATTTTAACAGTTAAAGCAAGATAAAAGTAGTAAATTTTACAAGTAAATTTTATCTGATTTTTATAGTGTTTGGACTCATTTTAAAGCTAATTTAATTACAAGCAACTTTTCTAAGTAATTTTTTATTATATTATGCCTTGTTTGGATTTTTAAAATTTCAAGTAGCCTCGTAGCTTGCTTCTCCTAGAATGGGATTTATTTGGCAGGCAGGTCAGAGTTCACTCGCTTGGAGGCACGTACAGGGACGTGCTGGAAAGTGGCGAAGACAACATGTCGTTAGGCGTTCGTCGTGGGTGGTAGTATCGTGTGCAACAGAACTCGAAAAGGTGGTTATCCGCGACAGATTAATGACGCTGCACATCCCCAATTAATAAACTAATGAATATTTAGCTGGTATGATGGAACAAAACGCTTTGCAAATTTGTCAGTAACTATGTTACATATAATTTTTATGTTATGTGTCAGTTGACCAGCTTTTCAAACAACTTGGGTCCCGTTGTATCACTCCGCCGAGTAAGTCAGAGTGTCCGCCCGGGAAAGTTAGTCGTGATATGTCGGAGCTTGGAGTCTGTCGCAGAAAGTTGGCTGGCTGAGTGTTTGATTAGTTGGAGTGTCATGGCGGGTGGGAGAAGACATGTTAGATGTGGGAGAGGGGCTGTGAAGCCTATAGAGGGTGGATTCGTGAGTAAAGTGGGCAGTATTGCCATCACTAGTTTTTTATTTATTTATTTTTTTTTTCTTTGCACCGTCCCCCTCCTTAGGCAATGGTGGCGCAGAGCAGTGTTTATTAGAAACTACCGATGAGAGCTCTGCGAAAATGGCTCGGTTCACGTGATTCTATTTCTTGTGCTAATGCTATGCTTTTCCCTCTCTTCTTCCCTGCAGTGCGCATTGGTAAGCTTTGGCCAAGCTGCCATGTGATGTGTGTTAGGGCTGGTCTAGCTTCACTTCTCTACTTCAACTGGTTGGATCAGAACGGACATGTAAGTGCACATAGCTACATTGTTAGTCTTTGTGTAGGATGGGAACTTGTTCCGCGCATGACTGTAAGGTAGCTTTGTCAATTAGTTTCAGTTTATCTCACTGCGCTTACTGACTTTGTTATTCGTGATCGTGATTCGGGCGTATCTGCCTCTGGCGGCAGTAAAAAATGGGAGTGTCGAGAGGAGTTTAGACATTAAAATTTAAAACTGATGAATAATATTAGGCATTTTGGTGTGGCTAAAACTTAAAACTAGTACTGACCATGACTGCAAACAACACAACTGAAGACCTGAAGATGGTTTTTTTCACTTTAATTTTTTTATTTTTGCAAACCGACTGCTATTAGTGCTACGGATAAGTCAAAAGTTTTTCTGAAGATTGCCGCAAAAACACCACATATGCCTTCCAGATGATCATCTTACAGTAAGGTAAGAGTTTTTTTATTATCGTATAAATTTGTTATATGTGTAGCAGAATTTAGTTTAATTTTGTTAGACCTGTAGCGGAATTATTTCCTTTTGGGTTGGCAACACTGATGGTTCCTTGTCAGTTACAAGTAAGGAATGACAAAGTTCACAACTGCATGCATTTGCTCTTTGTTCATGCGTACAGCTGCTGTTGTGTCAAATGTGCCAGTTTCTAGGTGTACATACTGCTGTTCAGTTGGCTTGAGCGAGTATCACATTTTCATGTCAAATCAAATTTGAATACTAAAAAGATTTACATATTTGAATAGTAGGCCTAATTATATATTATAATGCAGGGAATAATTTTATATAAAAATATAGCCTAGTACTATGGGTGTCACCAGGAATTATTTCAAGGGGGGAAAAGATTTAGAAATTTAAGTTTAGCTATCCTATTGTAAGCAAAAACATACTTTTTGCAGCGACTGACGAGACAGACCATTGTTGTGCAGCATTTGATGCAAATTAAGACCTTTTCACAGTGCCTGATACAATTAGTGACCGTTTTTTTTGTAGGATCTCCAAGTTCCAGGGGGGGGCAACTGCCCCCCTTACTAACTGCTTTATGATGCCCATGCCTAGTACATAAATCTAATTACAATTACTAAATTGGGTGATACTTTGCTGTTAGAAAATGACAAATGTGAAACTACAAAAGTTAACAAACTAAACTACATAAAGATGCTATATTGATCTGACAAAAGAAGCTTAAACAGTTTTATTTAATACAAAAAACAGTCGCAACTTAAGGAATAGTCATTGTTTTGCAGAGCATTAGAAGAGAAAGTTGGGTTGGATACAAAAGGTCTGTGTCATCTATGGTTCCAGTTTGCACTTTTTGCTAACAAAATGGTCACATGACCCAGTTTTGTACACAAAATATGGGACGTATTTGTGTTTTTGCATATCGTCACAAATTAACAAAGGCACAAACAAAAATTTTATTTCATGAATTACAAAAAACCAAACTTGAAATATGAATTTGCCACAGCCTGTGTCACGGTAGACTTAGATGAAACCTGGACCATATGCCACTATAAAACTGGCTGTTTGATATACTATTCAGCCAATCGTCAGCTTGCTTCAGTACTGATATGGTGTCGCTGTCCCACCTAGATGCCAACGCCCTTACATGTACTGTACATCAGCCAACCAATGGCGAGAGGTTGCCTAAGGGCTCCTGGAGTGTGCAGTTTCAACCATGGCGTTTCACATGTGTGTTACTCATAGCAGATAATATTTTCTTTTATTGAAAAATATCTTTGTACACCAGATTGGTAGTTCAGTCATCAAATGTTAGAACTACCAATCAAAGTGAAGTGAAAATCATGACGATTGCCCGCTTAGCCAAAGCAAAATCGATAATGCTTTAAAAATTGAAAACACATTTTACCCTTTTTTAATACTTTGGGGCCAAATTCAGAAAATATATTTGAATGGTATTTTGTATATTTACATAAGCATCAATCTTAAACACAGAGCACTTTGATATCTCAATTGGTTCGATAGATATTGAAAAATGATCAAACACAATTCACATAACACGCACTATTGCCGTTACGAATCTCGTAAATGACGGCGTATTTTATTTGAATTTGTAATGCAAAACCGACATGGCACACGCTATTCAATACTTCAAGTTTCGTTCAGTTCTACTGCCATGAACAATGACGATGACACTTCAGAAACAATAAATAACGTATTTTCTTAACATGTGAAGTAAAAAGTATGTTGTTTCTAGGCTGGCAAACGTAAAACATAATTTACAGATTATAGATGGTTTCACATCATTTCGGCAATGATATTCATAGTATTTTCCAATACCGTACTTTTGAATGTGTATATACGCAAAACGGACAAACGCACGCAAATGATGCAACTTGGCGGCGAGAACCTAACTCTGATGCCACCTGTTGGTGGAGTTTTGAACTGTCTGAAGCGCGGAGCCAGCTGTAACGACCAAGATGACTCGAGGTCGACGATAGCGTCACATTATTCTCGCGCCAATGCAATGAATTGCTACGAACCATACAAGCAGTAAAGTTAACTCTTGTTAGTTGTGACGTATATGCAGTAATGGCTAGTGATTTTTTTTAAAGGTTAAATCTTAAGAGCTCACTTTATTCCGAATGACATATATATATATATATATATATATATATATATATATATATATATATATATACACACAGTAAAACCCTGTTAAGACAATTGGGCTGGGACAGAAAGAAATAATGCTTAGAAACCAGGTAAACTTATTAAAAGGGTTAAATTACACATGTGCATATAGACAAGTCGTAAAATTATTTTACTTATTAAATGGGAAACTTCTTAAGAGGGTTTTACCTGTGTGTGTCCGAGTGTGATATATATATATATATATATATATATATATATATATATATATATATATATATATATATATATGCGCACGCACGCACACACACACAAAACAACATTTTTCTCCCTTTTTACTGCTTGGGGGCCAAATTTTAAAAAACTCTAAAATTACTTTTTGTGTATTTACATAAGCAACGTTTTGAAGTGAAACCAAACTGTTTATCACGAAGGGTTTGGTAGATATTGATAATTAATCAGAAACACATTTAAGGTCTTTTCAATTGAATGTTAAATTTCGAAGAATCTTGAAACTAACTACCTAGACCCTCGATTTTACGAACCCTGGATTTAACGAAGGTAGCGATTCTGAGAGTAAAATCTCAGGAACCCTCAAAAATTAATAAAATTCTATGACAAAAAAAATTTTAAGGAATTACATAGACAATGAATAAAACATACATTATCTAATTCACGGCACTAAAATGTGAATGGTAGAGTTGCAGTTATTACTGTTTAGGTCGCAATATTAAAAATGAAACAAAAGTACCAGTGAAAATCCGTTAAAAAATGTGGCAGTGACAGTTTGAAAACCGCACGCCGCCGCCTATGACAAGCCGGCCACTTGTATGTAGTCGCTGACACTGTGCAAGCATTCGGATGTCATCAGAGAATGCTCAGAGTGGCTCAGTTCCTTCTGTGACTCAAGCATCGCTTCCCTTTCCCTCTTTCAGCACGACTGCGGCCCTGCACACACCGGGGAGCAGCGATGCGTGTGTAGTCTTACCGCTCGCGCTTTCTGATATCGCTTTGATATATTTCTTATATATATATATATATATATATATATATATTTGCCGTTAGGCATATTTGTTATGCTTCAGACGTGACGGAGCTGTAAGGGCGACCTTGAAGCATTCTAAGTGCCGAACTATTTATAGCATGCAAGATTTCCACCAATCAGTGTTTGCTAGGTGACTCTCTTGTTTATACTTTTTTCGATTATTATTATTATTAGCCTATACAACAGCAGACATCGAACATTTGATTGGCAGTTTTGTATAAAATGTTTTTTTTTTTTCATGACAGCATTTTTTTTTTTTTTTTTTTTTAATATAAGAAATTATACTGTTTTCGTTACTTACATAATTAGCTAAAACCATAGCATTTACTGCCCTGAAAAAAAATCTGCCAACATGGAGAAGACTATTTTAAATAAAACAACCAAATAGATTTTTGACATTTGCTCTCATTTAGGAGTAAAAATAAAAATTAATATCTCTATAAAACCAGGAACAAGAGGGCATGGCCTTTAGCATGACCATATAAATTTATTGGTGAAAAGCCTGTAGCAAAGTTCAGAACAACTTCACATTACTGAAATAAATGGTGGCAATTTTAAATGTTCGTAGCTAATGTAATTTATGTTGCACTTGTATGGTAACTAATGTGGTATTTAGAAGTTTTTTTCCACAAACCAGTAGCTTAAATGTTTCGACTAGAAATTATTAAATAAGTTTTTAATTAAATCTCTTATGCAAGACTTAGTTAAAAGTAAATAAAATTTGTAACTATAAGCAAATATCAAATAAATTTATTACTAAACAAAAATTAATTAATTCTTAAATAAAAAGATTTTTCAAGGAACCCAGCAACATTGATATTGAACTGCATTGCAGCGGGTTGGGAATGTGCATTTATTTTTTAACCTATTAAACGTTTTCACACTGTACATATCCACTAAATATATTAGTACAAAGAAAACCTTAAAAATGGCTCAAGTGTGAAAAATTCATTGTTCTATATTTCCTACAAATTAGTGTTAGCTTCGATGTTACTGGGGACTATTATTACCCACTTATATGAAAATGTTTAGCTTGCATAATATTTCCTGTAAAGACATGTCAAAGTAAAAATTAGTATATTACCGGTAGGTATATTCACTCCACAAAACTAACAGACTTAGTAAATTGAAAGAATTTGCACTGAAAGATGTCACCGGTTATTTGTAAAAAAAATATAAGTAGAACCCTGTTATAACATTCCCGCATATAACATTTTTCTGCATATAACATCACTTTTCTTTGGTCCCACTATTTTTCCATAAAGCACAATGTATTAATTTCCTGCTTATAACAACTCTGGTATTTTCATTTCCTGCATATAACATCTATTTTTCTCAGACATTGACCATAATGCGGGTAAAATTTTTCTTAACTGGATTATTTTAGATAAAATAACAGCTGTAGAGTAAAAAAATCAGTAAAAAAACAAATTAATGTCTGGGAATATATCATAAGTGTACATTACAGTGATATTAAAGACTGTGATCCTAAAGATGACGATCATAACCTACAGAAGACAAGTGGGAAAGCCTCTGTAATACACACAATGTATGTATTCATTATGTTTCTGATAGCACAAAACAATAGCCTCATTTAATTTCATTATAGACTTATTTACTGTACATAAACTACTGAATTTTAAGTTACTTTTGTGTAATATACATTAATTGGTGCAAAAATATTGATTCCTGCTTATAACATTTTCCTGCATATAACACTTTTTTTCACTGGTCCCTTGACAAACGTTATAACAGGGTTCTACTGTTATATATATATTTTTTGACGTGACGTCTTATAATTCGATAGAGCCGGCTGCACGCACGAAAAAACATGACTAATGCGGCGTTACCTT